>CM060841.1:47340000-47557500 GCA_030762175.1 Metallyticus violacea | reverse complement strand
TTTTTTACTGACATCGTTCAAGAAGGGAAAAAGTTATATTACATATTTTGTTTATTATGCTTAAAAATTTAATAACTGAGAAGCAATGCATGGGGTTTTCCTTCACCTTGATATGCCTACTTTCTTTGTTTTTGTTTCATTTATACATATAGCGTTTGTTTACTAAATATGAGGATAAATAAATAAAATGTATATATACAATGTTCTAGAATCGCCATACATTTTGTCAGGTTATGTCCTCGTGCACTTTCATGGTACGCAGGTCATAAGGTTGCATCTTGCAGGAATTATCTCTAATATTTTCATTACTGAATAAGCTACTTAATTAATCGAGGCACATTTCATTTCCTCCTCTACTTGTGTACCTACATTAAATGTGATTTCTTTTAGCTGTTAGTGATTGTGATGCTGAATTTAGTGTCAGTTTACGCGGATAAAGTATTTATGCAATGACAACCAGTGAAACAAAGAGAACAAATTTCAAAGAAAATATTACGAAATATCTGTAACACGTTTTCAGTATTCAGGAATTGACGGTTGACGAATTAGCTGCTGCCTTACCGAACTATTCCGAAAAATTATACACGATGCTGGGACACCGTGTATATCTATATAAAATTATTCTAAAGTAACAGTTTAATTGCCTATAGATAACTTTATACTTTAAAAGGATGGGGATTTCTTGCATATGTATTTGTTTAACTTTCGTTATTATGGTAAGCATGTTATGATTTTATAAACAATTTTGCTTTGAATACTGCCAAATTTTTAGAACAATTATTTTAAGAAGGTTTTGTCTTTACGAGTTTATATTAGTCTTATGCAATATTATTACGAATACAATAGACAGTATCCCAAAACTTGAGATGATTTCGAACATTACATGGATTGAGAAATGAACCCTCATTTGTAAAATATTTCCTTTCGCACATGCTTTTATGAAAAATAAATTGTCAATAATGTGTGATAAATTAAGACGGTATTACCTTGTTTGCGTAAGCAATGTTATTGAAAATATTCTTTGAAATGTACTTACTAATGCCATTTATAGCATCGAAGAACGAATATTCCCTATTGAACAACACGATGGCGTTTATTCTTTTATAATATCATTGTTTATTCTTGTTATAACAAAATTCCGTTTCTTTACAATTTGTTGTTGTTTTTATTTTTTATTTGAAACTGGAATAACCTCACATACTAAACATTCTGAATATAGTAATTTATTTACACTAGAGCTAATCTTTACATCGCACCTGTCAAGCGATTAACTGGATGCTCTAAAAGAAAGCGAGTTTTTTAAAACGAAGAAAAAACAACATAAGAAATGACAGAAGACTGTCGAGCTTGAACTTGCAACAGTGCTGTTTGGACTGGAGCAAATCATTTCGAATGATTGCTTTATTTTAATCTGAGCCTACTATCTCTTGAGACTGTGATAACACTCTTTAACACACTGGAATTCCTAAAATTCGCTCCATAGTTTTATTTCTTGAAATTTTAAAAACATGCAAAAAAAACCCCACATATTTATTTCTTAAATGGAAACTGTTTCACCTTTAAAGAACAATGCAAATAGTCATACACGGTAAACGGGAAGTTATTAACAATTGTTGACACTTTACATGAAAGACATAACACAATTCCCTTCATGTGATCAATAACCTGTATGAATTAACATGTTAGGTTTTCTTCCAGAATCCGGGGAATATATATGACTTTTCCTTTAAGACGATAATAAATAATGCTCCTCTGAATACATTATTATTTACGGATGAGCAGGTTGTATTTGCTACTTCAGAAGTAAATCTTCAGCGTGTTGTCCATAAACAGCGAATCAATGTAATCTTAAAATCACATTACTCTAGCCTTTCGTTCTTTTTAACACCATGACCACTGGAAAAAAAAAAAAAAAAAAAAAAAAAAATCGCTTCCAGAGTTTAAGTGGTTCGTTCAACTTCGGGCAATGTCGATGTCACTCGGCAATTTTTTTTTTGTTCCCTATGCTTCCAGTGAATGTTGTGTGCTTTAACATATTTCTTTAGTCCCCATTTATAAAACCCCAGAAAAGTAAATAAAAAATAGTTAACTTACAGCACAGATTAAAATATTTCATTATCTGGACTATGCACTTTTCTGTGATTCAGTTAATGATTTAGATATAAACATTCCACAATTAAATAGCTAATAGACACAATTAAAGGCGTAGTGTGTAATAAACTTACTATTTTAACATTTCATAATGTTCTAGACGTTTCATCTTTAACTTATGGATTTGAGGTTTGGACTTTAAAATTAAATGACCTAACAGAAATTGAAGCCTCTGAGATGATATTGTTGAGACTACTTGCTGGCTATAATGAGCATTCTAAACATGATAGAAGATTACAGAATAAAGTGGTAAAATTATATCTCTAGAATACCGAGATTAATATTTGATTATAAATCCATATATGGGAGAAGAGATTTAATCGACCATAGAAAGATGGATCGTTCAATTTTAATCCACTTGAATTATTCTAAATTAATTTAACTATTCAAAATTATCACAATTTTTATGGAGATGGATCTGGTTCGAAGGCCTAATTCGTGATGTTCATGACTAAATAAATATAAACAAAAGAAGATAATCTTTCTGCAGAGTGCGCTGTAGGTATGCTGTAAGAACTAACAATAGAGGGCTTTCTCACCGAAGTGTTATTCTGCAAGCAGCTTATTACAAAGATCTGTGCAGTGAAGTTATGAGTGAGTTTTACTCTACGGAAGCCTCAATTATAGGGACGGACATGTGGAGATTACGAACTGAAGTATTCAGTGACGCTGGGTTTCCACCGCAAGACGTGTGCAAACAAAACATTTCAGTATGTGGATGTGCGAAAATATATATTTTGCTTTATACAAAGAGAACAATATCTGATAACTATGCAGCGCATGTTGTTAAATGTTTCCGTACACGAAAAACGCGTTTCATGGTCGCCAATTGTATTGTTGCCATCAACTTACCTTATTAAAGGAAAATTATTTTTAAAGTTCGCGATTGAAATAAGGCAAAGAGATTACCCTTAATCAATAGTTATTTATAAGCTCTCGTGTGCACTTACCCAGAATTGCAGCAAGATGCTGTCTCCATCTGCTTTTCCGGACCTGAGAGGATGAGCTGGGAGACTCAGAGTTAGGTGGCGTCACTCCTTCAACGTCGTAAGTTAGTGGCGTGGTCATCATTGCGGACACATTTTCCCTGGTTACCAGCACCATCACTCCCTCATCTTAAAAAAATGACATTTCCATACCATGACATTTTTATTTCACTGGATATAGGACATCTACGACTTTGATCACTTTGGGAATATCATATGCGAAAGAAAAGGTTCATTACATTTTATTTATTTATTTTTTTTTTTAGCAAAATGGCAATATGGGCAATCTGTTACTATTTAATGGTACTTTAAATGGTTTATATTGTGTAAATAAGATATTAATTTCAGAGAAAATTACTAATGAAAATAAAACATGTAAAAAAAAGAAGGAACCGAACGACATTTCCCAGTTAAAATGAATGGATGGTGTTTAACGCCCGTTTTGCTACAGAGGCACCACAGGAGATGGACATTGATGATACATGAGATGAAATGATATATTGAGAAAGATTTTATTTTTAAAGAAGGAAACGTTCCAGGCCTAAGTTTAGAGTACTTCCCCGGCATTTGCATTTATGAAGGAGTGGGGAAAAAAAAAGAAAAAAAAAGGTCAGGGAGGACAGTCCTGGTGGGATTCGAACCCCAGACCTACCTCTCACGAGTTCCCACTTTAACGACCTCGGCCACCCGTGGCGGTTTGCAAGTTAAAGAAGAGCATTCTTGTTCTACCCTTTTTCAAGCTACATGTATTTTATGTGATTACAGTTATTCTTAATTGTTTTCTGTATTTTTATCCAATATGACTGAAGACAAGTGATATAGTGAAAATTTAGTTTACTTGTGTTTAGCTGTTTTTAGTATTCATTAAAAAACAAAAGAGGTAATAAAACAAAGAAAAGTTAAATCGTGTGGTAGGTTGTCTGCAAAGAGTGAAAAACTAAAACGACATAAGCAATAAATGGGAGCTTTTTTTTTTTAATTTGGTTTATTTACGGACGCTCTTTAACATCTCAGGTCATCAGCGTCCCATTCAATTCCGGGTGTGAAAGGGTTGATAAATTTTGCTCAGAGGCCTCTTCTTTCAGGCTTGAGGTTCTTTATCGTGCCGTAAATGTACGACACGGGACCCACGGCTTTACTTTCCTTCCGAAGGAAGCCATACTTAGGATTTTTACGCCCGAAAAAATCCATCGGACCTGGCTGCGATCTTGGGTTTACGAGACAAGGACCGACGTAAATGGGAGATGACGTAACTATACACGACAATGCTTTCAGAGTGCAAGAAAAAACAACATAAGGTTTTGAAAGTTGTGATTTTTCAAACGAGTAATTTTTGTTTATGTTTAAGTAGTCATAGTGTGCACTTTTGTATTGTATTTGTAGCTATGATGTAAATTTCACTTGTCCCACTTTCACATTTATGATCAGTTATTTATAAATAAATTGATAAATAAGTAAATTTCGACTTAAATTTGCACTTACAGACGAGTTTAAGAATAACAATTAGGCTGCTTCCAGTATTACTCATAACCCAAATTGTATATGAAAATAATGTCCATTATACTAATCTCACTTACATTACAAGCACAAAAATTCCACGCAATTTATTGTTCTGATATTGCATAACAAGCATTTCTTTTTTAAGATCCCCACTGAGGACTACAGAGAATTTTAAGACCTTATGAAATACGATGAACATAAAGGGAAGGATTACTTATCAAACTGTCCATAGAAATTAACACAAATTTTCTTTCATAAACTGTTTCAAAGGAGTTCATTTTCCATCATGTGAACTGAAAGAAAGCGCTATGCCTAGTTTATGCACATCGTTCCTACCATGCCGAAAAGATATCGAACGTATAAATCTGCCTTATATTTGCGGAGATATTCAACAAAGTAAGTCCGATAATTTTTGTTTTGGGGGCTCTTCGGAAATGAGTTTTTTTTTTTTTTTTCAAAACTCTATCACGGCTAAGTATTTGCTCTATTGCCCTACATACTGTCCTGGAAATATAACTAGCTACCCTCTATGCAGAAAAAGCCTTAAAAAGCGCATGCAATTGCGACATTGAAATTTTTGACCTCCATAAAACGCCAAATCTAAAGGTAATGTTGAATTTTCAAGTCCCGTTAAATAAATCATAATGCAAATTAAAATAAGGACATCTGTCTAGTTTATACCTGTCGTTTTGTGCGTGCCGAACATGTATAGAACCTAGGAATCTGCCTTACGGTTGCGGAGATATTCAGCAAAGTACGTATGAAAATTGGCTTTTATGGGGCCCTCTGGAAATACATTTCATTTAAAAACTTCACCAAATGTATGAATATGGCTCGATTGCCCTAAAAATTATACTGGGAATACATCAAGCGACGCTCTACGAGAAATGACCATAAAAAGACAAGATTTGACATTGAGATTTTTGACCTTCAAAAATGATAAGGTTTAGACCCACTATTCTGAAATTTCTAGTATGTATCACTAAAATACACACTAACATAAAATAATAGAAGGAGATCTGCCAAGTTTATACAGCATATAAACAGTGTTCAACTTTCAAATTAAGTACTGTGAGTAATAATATAATTTAATGCATTGAGCTTCTTCTCCCCCATAAATATATGTAGTTGTGTTCTTTATTGCTTTCTTATGACAGTATTGTTAATTTTAATGAATAAGCAGTACTACTTACATTTTTAATTTAATGAATAACAGGTTCTTTGCGGAATTAAATGTTTAAAACTATTCTACCGAAGAAACATCGGTGAGCCCCTTTTTTCCTGCACCCTTCATATGTTTAGTTTTTTTATTGGGAATTTCATATCGGGATAATTCCGTCATTTGATGTTATTAAAGCTAGCGGCCTCTAGATACTAATATAAAATCTACATTAAATTAAAATAGGAAGTGTTTTACCTTAAAAATTAAAATAATTACTTTTTAAGTATATGGAAAACCATAAACCAGTTTTTTAATCATCCCATTAATGAATGCCATATATTCAATAAAAATTCGTCTATGGATCATTAAAAAGAATCATATTACCAATACAAAAAACAAAAATTGTTTAAACATATACTTATGAAATCTGAAAATATTAAAATATTTTGTTTTGGAGCGTATTTCATATTTGTCATGAACATTCCAAAATGGTAAAATTCACCGATTCAAGGAATTATATGTCTGTTTGGTCTCGAGAAAATTATGCATTAATGGGTGAGACGTTTAATATTACAGTCAGTGTATAAAAGTAATTATTGCATATTTTTGTTTTCTATGAATTAACCCATAATTTTATCTATATTTAGCGCGGTATAGACACAGACATTTCCTAACATATTGCTATTGCTTTGCTAGAATATCGGAGGTTCGAGAAAATCAATATTTTAATACTTGTTATTTTGTTTCATTTTATATCTTATGTTCTTGTGTTTTTCGAGCTATAAAATTTGATAAGCTCAACGTTTAGAATCGATAGCATCAAAAAGGGAGTTGCTATTTTTTTTATAAAGATCATATACAAGCAGATTAAAGGAATATTATACTAGATATTTTTAGCAATCAGCGTATAACAGTATGTTTGCAGAGATAATATTACGTAAACAACATATTACAACATGGCCACCACAAAATTTATTGTCTGTCAGTTCCTGCATATGTTGGTATATATGCCCTGGGTTGCAGCTGCCTCGAATAAACAATTGAAGAACATGGAAGTAATAATATAGGAGGGCATTGACCAAGGATACGTGAGCAAATAATAGTTGAAAATCACTATGAGCACTAGATCATTAACTTATAATGTCCTTCATAACTTCTAAGAATACGAACTAAGTTTCTAATTAGAAAATTAGTTTCTAATGCAGCACTTTTTACGTTCGTTGTCACATAACATTTATAACAAAACGTTACTTCTTACTTCCATTGCCACAGGGAGTCGATGCCTAGCTTAGCACACGCCACAATAGAAGAGCGTTGATGTAGACAGGATCACATCTGAACACATACTAATCCGGGCGCCGCGACGCCTCGGATTGCGCGCAAAAAGAGGACGATTGGAAGTCCGCGGCACGTGCGGGCAAGCGGAACCACAGTTGTTTTCTTAAGTTTATTTATTGCAGCATTTTAGAAGTTCTCTGTAACCGCAAGATTTACTGACGTCCAATTCGCTTAGAAGAGGGTTTCTTACTTAAATCCGGAGAAACGCCAGGCGCGGTACAGGGATTTTGTTTTAAAGTAATTCTTTATTTCAGTTCAATTTAATTAATTCTTCCTATAGATCATACATGTGATACAGATATATCAAAAATGTATCACGTTTGCATTCCACATACACAAAAAGATGAATATTACAATGAAAATATTAAACAATTTATGTAATATAAGCAATTTATTTGCAGAGTAAAAACAAGTATCTAATAAAGTAATTACTCCAGAAGTCAACATTTCAAGTCTAAATAAAAGCTAATCACAAAGTTTATTTTCCAAAAACTCATTGGCAATTAGGATCTAGATATAGTTCAAATTAATTTGAACTTTTCATCTAAGGAGTGAAAGATTTGATTGTTACTGTATTTGAATGTATTTATATTCATTAACTGAAAATATAAATAGTCAGAACATGGCTTCGTCAATTACAGAATATTGTTTGTGATCTATGGAACTCGTTTAGAAGTTCACAATAAGCTACGGAAGCAAATAATTTCGACAGTGTGAGCAATGCATACTAATATAATACTGCAATGTCTCCTTGTTCTCACTTAAAATAGCACAAACATAGAACTATTTTGTCATGGATATATTATTACCCTTTCCAATGTAAGAGGGGTGATTTTACTGTCTCCTTGAAAGACATCTCAAGCGGCGAAACAAAAAGTACTTGTTCTAGAGAGCGAGAAACAGGTATATTCACTACTAGCCACCAGCCGTACTCCCTAGACATTCGGAAGACTTTTGTCTCTGGTCTGAATCCAGCAACACAGTAAGAGGATCTGTAGGGATCTTTACACTGTCTTTACCATTATAAACCGGAGTTTGAACCTAAATAAATGTGTTGGCTGCATCAGGATAAGGTTTCAATCCATATGTCTCCTTCAACCGGCCTTTTTTTTTTTTTTTTTTTTTTTTTTTAAGAATATTTAGGTGGGAGAAACGGAAAATAAACATCCCTTTACAGTCACCTCCTGTTAAATCACATGGTGCATCGCCAATGATTTCTATGCTTTTGGATTATTGAAAACCACCATTAGAAGCAGAAGACAGCAAACTATGGAAGGTCTCTGGAAAGCGTGGCAGGAGAAGTGGAGTATATGGACATTGAGTATATGGAGTATATGGACATATATGGACATGTACTTTGAATATTGCAATGCAGAGAGATAGTTCGAGCTTGAGTCAACACACAGAACATTACACCTGGTAGAGGCTTTTCATACGTTAAAACTGTTTTTTTTAAAAAATAGTGTTTAACACCTGTTTTAACTACTGGGGTATTACAGGCAGTGGATACTGATAATACGTGCAATGAAATGATAAACTGGGAAAGAATTTTTTTTTAAAGGAAGGAAGCATTCCAGTCCTAAGTTTAGCGTACCTCCTCGGCATTTGCCATTTATGAATACTGAGGAAAACCTGGAAAAATCTTCAATGAGGGAAGACGGTCCTATTGGGAATCAAACCCTAGACCTCCCGTTCAGAGTTCCCACCTAAACGACCTCGGCCTCCCTTGGCATTTTAAAACAATGTATTTGCGTTTGTTACCACAGATCGCAAATAACCCTTTGCACTAATATAATGATAAATTACCATGTTAAAACAAAATTAAATTTACAATATTATATTTTATACATATAAAATACATTTGATTAGCTTTCATATATTCATCTGTACAGTAAAATTATCTGCTGAAAAGCAAGTGTTAGTTTTTATCTTTGAACGTTTATACAGAAAGAATTCTTGTCACGTATGGTAGCTGATTAAAAATCTTGACCCGATCAATGTAAAACACATTACATGTTTTTCTCCATCTCTGCCTAAGTACAACAATTAAAGCCTAATTCTAGTATTAAATGAGTATGTTTCCTTATTGCCTAGTGACTTACATTTTTCTTATGTTATGATTGTTCAAATAATGATAACATTCATTACTTTTTTCCAGAATTAACCTCCCTACACACTTGTGCAAATGAATGTAAACAAAGACCTCTTTCTATTTTTTATAACTATTTCACAAAATTTCAATATACTTTTTACTAAACAAAATTTTTTAGTATTTAATATACCCACCCTTGGCCTTAATTACCTTGTTTGGACATACAGTCAACGAGTTTCTTATTTATTTCACTTAAGTAATTTGTATCATGAAACTATCTTTTCTTTAGAGGTACAATCCATTTTCATTATGCATTTCTTGACAAAGATTCTCTATACGGTTGAGATCCGGTGAATTTCCAGGCCAGTCCAAACACTGAAAGCCACTTTTCGCCCTTAAGTCCTTAATTTTCTTAGATGCATTACATGAAAAATCGTCTTTTCTATGTTCAGTTTCTCTGTCCATCTCTTCAGTTCTGGGAAGGCTCCTTTCTCTAAAATTGGAATACATTTTTCACTGTTTATCATTCCGTGCCTGTAAATGCAAACATCTTTTGTGCTCGGTTTTCATTTTAGGCCACATAGTCATTTCCTTTGAGGTGAAATAGAAGCTCATTTTTTCTTCAAATATATTATTAATAACATTCAAACATACATTACCTTCAGCTGCTATTTCTGTGAATTATTAATAAATTCATGGAGGGTCATGACCTAATTATCTTCTTAGGCGTGATATTTATTATGAATGAAAATATGCTTGCTAAATAAAATGTTCAAACAGCTAGAAACACAAGCAAAGAGCTTAACTTCAAGTAAAACCAATAGAAGTAACAACTAAGATGAACTATCTCAAATGAGTGTGAATGGTGTGGTGAAGAATTGGAGGGAAATTGAATAACATAAAATTAAATTTACCAATTTGTTCACATTAATTCACACAAGACTGTACCTTCTTCTAACATGATATCAGACAAGAGTCCCCATGCAGTCCTGTTACATTGAATAATATATATATATATATATATATATATATATATATATATATATATACATTCTAAATTTTATTGGAGTTGGACGGTTTCTATTTTTTCATGAGAAATGTAACTCTAGCTAGTGTAACAGATACATTCTAAATATAAGCCTTCCAAGTTCACTTCAAATCTAAAGATATACGCAACAATTTCATCTACTGAGCAAATGCCTCTAACTTTGTATGGTAGTTTGTTGTATAATTGCATTCCACTATACATTGAACTGCCTTTATGTAAATTGGTGTACATGACCGCTCAAGTGATTATTATTTCTAGTATTGTAGAGTCGGTCCTGGTGGTGTAGTGGTTACCATACTTGTCTCCTACGCCCAAAACGCGGGTTCGAACCCGACCAGGATCGATGGATTTTTTCGGGCGTAAAAATCCTAAGTATGGCTTCCTTCGGAAGGGAAGTAAAGTCGTGTCCCGTGTCGTACATTTACAGCACGAAAAAGAACCTCAAGCCTGAAAGAGAGGCCTCTGAGCAAAATTTATCGGCCGTTTCACGCCCTGAATTGAACGGGACGCTGATGACCTGAGATGTTAAAGAGCGTCCATAAATAAATCAATCAATAGTATTGTAGATATCTTTGTCTCTTTCGTTATGGAAAACTATCAGATTTAAGATTTCATTCTTTCTCTCTCTCTCTCTCTCTCTCTCTCTCTCACACACACACACACACACACACATGTATATATGTATGCAGATTGTGAATTAGGTATTCTTGTACAAAAATAACACACTTAAAGGGACACAATGAGAAAATTAAATATTTCATTATTTGAATACGTTCATTCATGTATGAGGGTATGTCCATAAGTTTCCGGCCTCGCCGATAAACCCTTATCTAGTGTCATACTTTATCTCTTACGTAAAAATGCAACTGTAACTTCCGCTCCGCTGTGTTCAGTTGTTCAGATATAGTTGCATAAAGAAGGCCACATGTAGAAGATTGTGACATATTCAGAATGGAGTTTCGAGCTGTTATAAAGTTCTACACAAAAGAAGGTCTTGTGCCAAATAAAATTAAACAGCGATTGGACGGTGTGTATAGGGAAGCACCCCTTGATATTCTACCGTAAAAGAATGGGCCAAACTTTTTCGAATGCATTAATCACGACGAGTGTGCAGGTCGACCCTTGGAGATGCTCACTGCTGTAAACATCGCTCTTGTGGAAGAAGAAATTGTGGAAGACTGGCGGCCCAAAGTTACAGAAATAGCAGCAAGGTTGGGCCTTTCTAAAACAACAGTCCTTCGAATTATTCATGTACATTTAAACATGAATAAGGATGGTGCCTAGACTTCTTTTCTTAGTCCTAAAGGAGCAACGAGTCATCTGTTGTCAGGCAATTTTGGAGCTCTGCCATCTCAACGAGAGAGAAGGTTTGCAAACCAATGTTACAGGAGATGAAACTATGGTCCTCTACTATGATTCCTTGTTCAAAAGATTATCAATGGACTGGAGTAAACCTGGCGAAGCACCGCCTCTAAAGGCCACGGTCACTCAGTCAACCAAGAAGATAATGGTCGCAATCTTTTGGGACTGTGAAGGAATACTCTTCATTGACTTTAAGGAGAGGATCATCACAGTAAATGGGGATTACTATGCTGGCCTACTGCACACACTACGTGCTTCCATCAAAGAGAAAAGACGAGGAAAGCTGAGTGGTGGTCTGCACACATCTCTTGTTGCAAAGGCAGCTGTGAAGAAGTTCAAGGAGATCGACCATCCACCCTACATCATAGCTAGCTCCCAGGTGACTATTTCCTCTTCTCAAAACTCAAGGGGACTTTCAGGGAAGGAAATTTAAGTGTGAGGAAGAAGTGATGGATGCTGTTTATACCCATTGCAGACAAGACTTCTGATTATTTTATCTTTTCCGGATATTAATATAATAATGACATCAGATGAAAATTTTGTTTCTCGTATTTTTAAATTTTACTCTAATTTTGTGATTTGTATTTTTAGATTGGTGTGGAGAACAAACATACTTTACTTTGAGAATGCATAACTGCCTCTTCATTTTTTAAAAACGTTCTTCTGCATGGTTAGTGTTGACGATAGTGCATATTTTAATTGTAACACAGAGGAAATGTATTTTAATCCAGATTTGCAAACTCTTTATCCATTTTTTAAGAAAGAGAAAACGTACAGTGGTATCAACGCATAAATGTTCAGCTGAGTTTTCCATTGCTAAGAGCGAAAGGTCTGAAATAACAGAGTATCTGCAAATAGCGAACCACAAATTAGCTACACTTTGTATATTTTAAGGTATAAGGATTTTGGACTTATAGAACGAGGTTTTGCATTTCATACAGTGCAGCATATCAATTGTTTCGTTCTATAGACTGTACTTCGAAAGTTCTGAAGTGTTCCGAATCAAAATATGTTTATGCTAGATTGAAGTCTTAAGCGATCATGATTAAAACAAGCCTTTTGCGATTTCAGAGCTTCAGAAATACTACATATAAATTATATTATAGTTTACACAGATTTTTCAAACCATAAATCTACGAAATTGTTTCCATTAATGGTGCACTTCTTACGTCCTCTGAGAGGGTGCAAGTCAAAGTAATTTTCAAAATCAGTGACTAAACGTCAGTTATTGTGTTTTCGTATATCCTAAAGACATTAAGAAAATCAGAACGGAAAATAAACGTTTAGATTTATGTGGTGATCATTTCTAATATCTGAAATTTTGGAGGAATAGCAAGAAAAGATTAAAGAATAAAATATCATATTGTAGGAGTAGGTTGCTCTAAAGTGAACAATTATGTACACACTCTGATGGACTTCTACCGTAGGAGTAGGTTGCTCTAAAGTGAACAATTATGTACACACTCTGATGGACTTCTACCAGTTTGCATATAACATGTGGTATAGAAAATATATTCTTACTTTTACATTTATACAGAGCATGAATCTGTTTACATGAATTTCGCGACTTTGTGAAGTTAGAATTCTTTGTTGATAGTTATAGAGCTTATATTTAAACTATATACATTCTTATTGGTTTTATTTGATTATTTAAGGACGCTGGTCATTAGAGTACCATTGAATTCAGGGCGTGAAACGGCCAACAAAATTTGCTCAGGAACTTCTTCTTTCGGGTTTGAGGTTATTTTACATGCCGTAAATCTAAGACCCATGGTTTCACTTCCCTTCCGAAGGAAGCAATATTTAAGTATTTAACGCCCTAAAAATATACATCAACCTCTGGCTAGGTTTGAACTCTGGACCTTGGGTCTACGAAGCAAATATAGTTACCACTAGACCACCAGGAACTAAACAGTTTTAAAATCATGCTTTGAATTACAGAGTGAGTCTCCCCTAATTATAAATATTTTTATAACCCCTTTTCTTAAAAATGGCTCTACTTTATTCATTCCAAAGCAGTGGTTTTAATAGTTTTTTCCCTTTCTTACGGATCAATATGTTGTAGTGATGGAAGGTTCTGCATTAATTACAGACATGAACAAAAATTAATTGACGGACGTGATTGTGTTGCTTTTACTCCTTATAGTTCATTCAAAAGTAAAAGGTCGTGTGTTCATTTTATTGACTTTGTACTACAGAATATGTTGAGCAGCTGTCTTTTCCTTTTTGCGATTAGTTTATTGAGTGCGAGAAATTTAATTCAGTGGTTGAGTGGGACAGAGTGAGAATCTTATCAATAAGTGGTTAAGATGATAACTACATGATTCATATCTCTTTGATTAAATTTCAAATTTACGGCCATAAGAATGAAACACTAATCAAACGAGAGTATATTTAAGATGGGTTGAATTATTCAAATATTTTCAAGAAAAATGTTTTCCCCTCTTTTAGACACGTGATATTGTAGCATTAAATTTTTGCTTTCCTCCCATAAATGCACCCACCGATAATTTTTTTCCAGTAATGAATAATAATGTGGGCTGCTGAGAAATCTCAGTTAAAAACCGAAACTATCCAATACTTAATACCAAACTGTAACTTTAGTTGTACCTGTAATGAATTCCATGTTTTAGTTCTGGAAAATGCAACAATATACACCCAAATCAAAAGTAAGACCCATTAAAGATGATATCTATATATGCTCTTTCGTTTGTAGTTATTGAAATAGTAATAAAATTTGCTTAAAACTGATTTTTTCTGATATGTTAAATTGCTGATAATTTGTATTTTAAATTATAGTTTTTGCTCTCTATATATTTCCTATAGTTTGCAAACGTGTTAAATTGTTAAAAAGATTGGTTTTTTTTGGGGGGGGGGAGAATTTAGTGTCAGGTTGTCATCTTGAATCCTGCTTTTTGCTTATCAGAACGTGTTCCATAGCTTACGTTCACATAAACTGGATCTTACACCTTACTATGTGAGACAGTATTCACTGGCGATGACAAATTAGGATGTTCCGTTTTGAATACGGTTGTTAAATAGAAATGTCAGTCATTTGAATGGTCTTAAGGTTTTCTGCAAATTATAGCGATTAAAATGGCATTAACAAGATGAACTATTTTATTTCTATCCAGTAAGAAGCTTAGTACACGAAATACAATGTATAAAAGAAACTCCAATTCCTATCAAAACCACTCACTTTGCAACCAAAGTAAAGTTTTAACCTTTTTTTTTTTTTTTTTTTCGAATAGCGTATCGCCTTTGACACTTGAACGCATAGCGGAAATACTTGCCTCGTAGACCAAAGTTCGGTAGGGTCGATGGATTTTAGGACAAAAATCCTAAGTATGGCCTCCTTTGGAACGGAAGTAAAGCCGTTGGTCCCGTGTCGTGGATTTGCGGTATGTAAAAGAACCTCAAAATTGAAAGAAGAGGCCACTGAGCAAAATTTATCAGCCACTTCACGTCTAGAATTGAATGGGGCGCTAATGACCAAAGTTGTTAAAGAGGATCCTTAAATAAAAAAAATAGTAACGAAAGGTATTAGCATGATGCACATATTTTCTTGGCATTTTGAATATAAGTTAGCACATAGTTACCACATTTTCAATGCTAGAAAAAGGTAACATGGTAGTTAATTTATAGTAACGTCGCAGTTTTAAAATTGTACAATCCTAAGTTAGTAGTATATCTTAACGGCTTGAAATTCTCATATTTTGTACGTAAATTGTAGAAGCTTGCGGCGCCCTAAGGGGCTCCAGTAGTATTTCTTTTGGAAGTTAATAACATAAGCTTCCAGAAAACCATTTGTGAGTTGTAGAGCATTTTTAACTAGGATTAATTAAGTAAACCTCAAGTTTGCCTACTGACTTAACTTAAACGTTTCAGCCAAAGTTAAATAACCCGGACAAGAAAGGAATTCACCACCAAATGCAAGGTTCAACTGACGTAATTAATATCTTCAATGCTTCTGAAAACAAGCGCAACAAATGTGGTAAGTAGTCGGCAATTATGAATCGGTAGCGACGTACACGAAAAATGTGTCTATTTGTAAACAGATACACACATATATGAAAACAATTTAAAAATTATACTTGTGACAAATTATAATAACAAAGAAATTTATGCTAAAATGGTAAAATTGAAGAGAAAACCTTTGATCATGAAAATCGAATTATTTGGCTTCCCCGTTTAAATTTGAGGGGGGGGGGAAACGGGGTTAGGGAGGGGGGAAGGACTAAATCGGGATGTCTGGTTACCTTAAGCTAGCCCACTAATAAAATACGAAGCAGATGTAACTTACCACTATAAGACTTAAGAGAAACAAAACACAGTGACTGATAACAGGTCCACTCTAGTTCACGTCCGACTCTATCAACAAAAATGTTCGTATTCAACATGTCTCAACAAGCTTGACATGACGAAACTGGGACATTATTACGTTTAAGCATAGCAGAGGCCTCATTGTTGTTGTTGAGAAAGTTCAAAAGAGCACAAAATACGATAGGCGATTAAGAAAACTCAAATTGCGATATTAATGGTAACTCTCACACAAAAACCAGGCCGGATGGAAAATTTTAATTGCCTATTCACTTGAATTCAATATTTAAAATTACATTAAACATTATTTTGACAAAAATCATATTAATTATCAGTGTTACGAAAAATATACAGTTTGTGTAGTAACATTCATAACAACAATAAATTAAAATGTTTCAGTTCAAAATCCTATTAAAGAAAGTGCAAAATTCAATGGCCCATTTGATCATATAATTTAATGGTTCATATAATGTGCTCGTTCTGACTTAGCACAAAAGTTAATTTTATATTCAGTTTTAAGTTCCTTTAAAAGTAATAATTATAATTAATAACATAAAAGTGCTGTCTTCAATTATTTACTTTTTTTTTAGAAACGTAAAATTAAGCGTTCACTAGTATGAATGATTTTGGGCTTTCGAGGAACGTTGTTATTGACTTTCTTATTATATAATTGTTATATTAATTCAAAGGAGAAATTTGTATCATCAATGATTATTTATACAGATCGTGGACAATATTTCATAACTTAGAGCAAGATTAATCAATGATATGTTCTAAAAACTGGAATATACTAAGTAAACATTCCGTCGCTGGAGATCTATAGTAGACCATTAACCAACCTAACATTTTCTTTGGCTATCGATCCGCATATCAAAGTTAGTGGATGAAAATGTTATTGCATACAATATATTTATGATGTTAAGAGTTTTACGAAGAAAATCTCGAGAAGAAAAGAACAACACAAAGGTCGCTGCTATTTCAGCACCCCCCCCCCCAAAAGCATTAACTGGTGAGCCTCTAACAAGTTTTAAGTCCAATTTAATCCTGCTATTTTACAATTGTTGCGAACTTTAAACGACATGTTTTAAATTTATTCTTTGCAAAATCACAAATTAAATTTTAAGAATGTTTATATTTATTTATTGTTTAATGTCCGTATTTATTGATTGATTAATGTACGATTAAATTGATAAGGTATTGCTCCAGATTTTCATGCGTCAAAGGTATTACATGAAATAATTTTAAATAAAACGATATACACTACTAATGAACGGTTGAATCATATTAAAAATACACTAGTATTAGGGGTGGTTGTAGAATTGCCACTTTTTGAAGTCGCATCTTTGACTACATATTTTGTTGGGAGGGAGGACATTCTTACTACGAATACTTAAATAGATATTTGTTTTTATTTTTTTGATGCTATTATTGCTACAGCTGCGGTCTTTTGAAGGTGTATTTTATAATGCAGAAAATTGGCTCATCTAAACATTAAATCTTATTTTCTCAAAATAGACATTTGAATGGACAATCATAATTTTTTCATCACATCTCAAATCTTCATCGGTCTTCCATTATCCCAGTAATTTTTAACTATGAATATCACTGGACTTTGAACGTTATCAGTTCAGATGAATATATGAAGGAAAAATAAAACGCTATGTGTTGCTTTATTAAATGACTCCCTGATCTAATAATCAGAAAAATTGGGACTTTATAATTATCTACCCAAGTTTTTAAATGATATTAACATAGAATCATAAAAATTTCTGAACCTTTTTAGCATATTTCTGGACGCTAGACATCAGCAATAAAATTGGACAGTGCCACAAAATCTGAATGGGTATCAACCCCAAGTGATTGTAACTTAAAAGTAAACGGGCGCAATTGTAGATCCATATTGACTATTTTTGCACCAGCATTTGATCACTGAAAAATGAGAATTTCAGTTTTACTCACGAATTATGTACGCTCAAGTAAATCCAATTGGTAATGTAGCATTTATGACTCATTCTATACTCTTGCAATGGTGTATTCCACCTTAACAAACAGACACTAGAGAAGAAGATTAGCTATTGACGCACAGATCATGTATAAAGTATTATTATGCACTATAAATAAAGAATTTCTTCTGAAAAAAGACTCTTATTGAACGCTTTGCTTATAGCAAACAGCTAATGTGAACTGTTCACTTGTAAGGACTACACACACTGTTGCAGCTTTCAGCCTTTAGTGTTCGCGAAACACAACTCCAGCTGTTGGTCTATGAATGACACAAAGCGCGCACGCAAACAGAGTAAGGTGAGACACCAATATAATTAATTAACAAAGAGTTTTCAAAATGAACGTTTTCAACCCGCATATGCTTAAGATTAGGGTTCCGAGTTCGATTCCTGCATTGAAGCAAGGATTAAGAACTTTTCTTGCCATGTCCAGAGTCTAGCGTATGAATGGGATGCGTGCATGTGTAATGCTTTGTATCCATTATTTAACAACCAGTTTGCCCATTGGGAAGATATTTGAAAACATGTATCTAGCCATTTATGTATATGATGAATGTATTAGTGCAATGAGCAGAACTATCGTATAAGTGCTCCAAAATTATCTAAAAATATTGTTTAAGAAGAGAAATTCAATGGTCCTCCTCGCATTGTTAAGTTAAACATTGAAAGGATTAGGGAAAATACATTGGATAGACAATGGAGTTGACATCCATTGTTCAAATTATAATTAAGATAAGAATTATTTACTTCAAATGAGGTGTACAATGTATATGCTTCAGAATATGGAACAAAAATAATTACAAAACTTTACTATATTTATATGCGCATTTAAAAATATCAAAAGTATAATAATTAAAAATACTTAAAAGTATACATGTATAATACTTTCAAGTGTATAATAAAATAATTAAATTACAATACAAATATTAGCGAATACCAGATTAATAAAAGAGCAGTACATTAATGCAGTGTCAAAAACGTTTGCTATATTAGATATGTTGTCTTGTGGCTGAACATTATGTTACCAGTACAGATTATTAATTTGTGAATTTGCCAGCTGAATAATATATCAGGTTGCTCCCAGATAATATTTGAATCATTCATTATCATGATACTACTTTGAGGTTAATGAGAAGACCTTTATAAATTCTAATGCATCCTTAATAAACTCTTTCTGATTATGATATACTTTTGCAATGTGCCTATGTAGATTACACTTTTGTGTAGTTTTTTTTTGGTCATGTATTTGCGTATTTTTAGTGAATTGGTCTTGATTTCATAAAAGAAAACATATACCTACTCACAAGAAAGTGTTAAACATTTTTAGTTTTCGGAATAGATTTATGCGTTATTTTGTAATTTTTACACCACTATGAAGTGCCTATTTTCAAAAACAGATATCTGTATATTTTTAGTTTTAGAGAAAAATGAAAAAAAGTTCTAATGCTCGAATTTTGAAATTTTTAATATGTTTCGACGACAAATTATTATATGAGCTTTAACATTAAAGTCTTAATGAAATTAGGCAACACAAATACCTGATATTTAGTAATTAAATTGTAAACATCGAAAACAAAATTAATGAAAACCGTGTTTTGGAAAAAAAAAATCGCACTTGAGTTTTGGAACATTGGGCTTTTTGTGAAGAAAATTTAACAGAAATATTTATGTAATATTTTAATTGACTGAAAAGAAAGTTCTTAATCACATCATATGTTTAGAGAAAAGCAATTGTCGGGTTTTGGAACATTTTTACAATCAACTTCAACATTAAAATTGTCAGGTTTTGGAAATCAGTGCAACTATCGGATTCTTGAAATAACTTAAATAAATATAAAATAGTCATATTTTAATTTAATTATAAACCAATAATATCGGATTTTGGAGGAATGTCATCATTTATTTCAAGTGTTCATAGAAGGAATGTGTCAGACAAAAACTCATTTTCCAAACAAATATTATATGCCGATTTTTGGATGTATATACACCTCATATGTTGTAAGATTTTTTATTTTGATATGGTTTATTTACGAACGCTCTTTAACATATCAGGTCATCAGTGTCCCATTCAAATTTTGCTCAGAGGCCTCCTCTTTCTGGCTTGAGGTTCTTTATGCCGCAAATGTACGACACGGAACCAAAGTCTTTACTTCCCTTTCGAAGGAAGCCATACTTAGAATTTTTAAGCCCGAAAAAATCCATTGGTCCTGGCCGGGATTGAACCTGTGATCTTGGGTTTGGGAGGCAAGTGTGCTTATCACTACACCACCAGACTGATTATTTTTTAAGATAAAATATGTTTGCTTTAATTTTAAATCATATTTTATAACGGAAGAGATATAGACATAATAATATTCTTTAAGGGCAGCTTCGGAACTAATTTGATACAACGAGCAAAGCGCATGGATGTTTTGGTTTGGTTTTATACATTTTATTTGTGCTTTTCTATTTAAATGCGTGTGAACTTGAAGGCCTAGAAATTTGGTGTCATTGTGTTGATTTGGATAATGATTATTAATACTTATTTTTAATGTAGGGTCAGGCTAGAATGGATGAATTGTTTGGAGCATAGAAGGATACTTTCGGTACTTGAGCCTTGTTCACGGCTGGCTTTTTTTTTACACTGGAGGAAGGGATGAAATAAGGAACACACCGGGCGGCCAGAAAATATGAGCATAGAAGGGGTCCCTAATCTGTTTACAGATGAACTATCCGGCACCAGTGGAGGGCCATCCCGCAAGGAATCCGAGCCCCTTCTATGCCAGAAGCCGAGTCAGAAACCTTTTCAAAGCGCACGCCACCGTTACACAATGTCAGCCAGCCCTCTCGATCTGGCATTTTCGGCCCTGTAACAGAACCAAAGGAATGAAATGTTATGATATGGGAAAGTGTAAAAAAAAAAAAAATAATAAATAAATCCCATTATTTGCCTAAGAGACCACAAGGGATTCCTGGAAGAAGAAAAAAAAAACAAAAAAAAAAAAACAAGGTCAGCATGGCCGGCCCAACCGGGATTACGAATGCGAGTCTCAAGCGTTACCACCTGAGTCACCCCATTCGGTTTTTGTTTTTGTAGTGTTTAACGTCCGTTTTAACTATTGAGGCACCACAGGTGATGGACGCTGATGATACATGTGCAGCCGAAATTCTAAGCTATCTGTATTATGGTAATGAATTGGCGTTAGTACTAATTACATAGGCATAAGAAGCGAGGATTCAGAGATATATTTATTAAGGTAATGAGTGATATGGATATTTATTGTGTATGTATGTGATTTGATTTAGAATTACGTTTGCTTTGTATTGATGTGGTTATTTCTTGTATGTGTATATCTGAATACGAGTATGTTTTTGGTAGGCAGCAGTACTTTGCAAGAGGCATTGTGTTTATTTCCATGTTTTGTTACATCTTATTGACCTGAGCCAATTGTGAAAAAACCTTAGAAAGGGGCAGAAATATTGTGTACATGTGCATTGACAGACTGCTTGCCATCATGCCAACAGAATTGTAAGGGAGACAAAAAAGCAAAAGAACTCCTTTTTTTAAGATCATGAACCACGTCTCTCTCTCTCTCTCTCTCTCTGGGAATATTTCGGCAAGAAGGTAACCGACAGGGGGCAAGAAACTTAAAACTCTTTTAATCGGGCCAAGTTAGGGAACTTGCTATAACGGGTTGTATGAACAGAATACGAGTAGCACACTTTAAAAGAAATAGAGTTCTAAAAGGAATTAAAATGTCAATACCACGAGAGAAAGGGTTTTATAGCAGGCAGACGGAGAAAGCTAGAAGTAAAAGAATTATACCGCACATTCAGGAGAATAGGGACTGGTGGTAAGGCGAATTGTACGTGCGCTATCGCGAAATCTTCGTTTCCAGATCTAGGATATTGAAGGGGAGGAAAGAAATTGCAAATGTCAAATTATATATGTGGCAGAAGTTACCTTTCAGGAAAGCCTGGGCAGTGGGGAAAAGTGAATATCGAAAGGGAAGAATTATTTAAACCAATAGCCATCGTCTAAAATGAATGAATTAGAATAATTTAGTAATATAATAAATATTTTTGGATGGTCAATAGAGAACTTATCAGTCGGGAATAAAATAGTTAAAGTAAAGAGTTTTTTTATTTCGCGTGGGAGGAGCTAGGAGATAGAAAGCGGAATGTCGGGCATAACAGAAGACAGTTGTTGACAGATATCGGGGTTGGTGAGACAGACATTTGCGAACAGATAGGACAGTTGTTGAGAGACAGGGTGATGGAATGAGACAAGAGTGGTTGACAAGTACCAGCGTGAATATAGTCGAGGATATCGCAGTTGTGATGGTTGAGAGATAGAGCGTCGATGAGAATTAACACCTTTGTTAAAATTGAGAATTGCAGGCAACAATAGATGCAAATGTAACAAAGAATAGGTCAAGGGTTAAGATACCCAGAGCATAGGCAGACTGTAAATAGTTACTTTTAGTCGTTGCTCTACAGATGCTCCAAGTGCAGGCTCTGCGGACTCTGAGTACAAGTTTCAAGTTTCAAGTTTTTTATTGATCAATATGACCTGGGGCCTACATATGACGGCCTTACAGGTGTAATTTACATATCTCTAAAGCTAGCATTATTACATGGGTATAGAGTATTTACATGTCTAAGGTAAATCCATACCGTCGACCGGTGTGGTTGCCGGCCGAAGGAGAATGACGTACCTGTGAATTAACATTATGAATCTTAATGGGTACCATTATTTTTTTTTTTTTTTTTTTTTTTTTTTTTTTTTTTTTTTACAATTTTGTGACCTTAAAAACTAATCCTTAATCCTAACGTAACCCTATATATATACACTATGTACAGAGAATGGGCGCTTGTGCCTGGAAATTTGTTTTAGAATAATTTTATTCTTTTTGCACGGAATTTGTGCTTCCGATGAGTCGGCGAGCCTCTTCCTATATTTTTTACTGCTATATTCGGGTGAACGCGAATCTTTGCCCAAGTCTTGCGTGCTTTATTTTCAATAAAGTCCGCGACAGGCTCAATTTGTGTTTCCCGATGAATAGCAGCATTCGTGGTAATCATTGGAGCATTGAGAAGTTTTCTTAGACTGAGGTTTTGTACGATCTGTAGTGATTTCATTGTGGTTTTCGGGATATGGGCCCAGGCAGCGCTAGCGTAAGTTAGTATGCTTAATATGAATGCCTTGTACAAGATTATCTTTGCTTTCATTGACACCAATTTGCTCCTAAGAACTGGGGCACACATTTTAAGGCGCCGCCGCCCACTGGTGGCACTGTTTTTTATGTGATCCCACCATCGCATGGTTGTGTCTAATGTTACTCCTAAGTACTTAGTACGCCGACGAAACGGTAATATTTCTCCTTCGACGTTGATATTTATGTCTGGTTGTTTTCTTCTCATGGAGAAGACTACTGGTACGCACTTGCTGGCATTGATCTTTATTCTCCAAACTTTCAGCCAGTTTAGGAATTCCTCTGTGTAGCGTTGGAGAGCGCGTATGGCGAAATTAAAGTTTTTATGGTGAGTGTATATTACCGTATCGTCGGCGTACATCAGCACTTTGCATCGGAGGTCGGTTGGGAAGTCTTGAGTAAAGATGGAAAAGAGGTAAGGCGCCATGATGGCTCCTTGAGGAACTCCAGCTTGTATTTTTCTGGTGGTGGATCTTTGGTTTGATGCTTGGACGTGGAAGGTGCGGTTCGTCAGGTAGCTGTGCAACAGGGGAATGTAGCTTCGTATTTGTGGTAGCTGCTGGTGTATTTTATATACCATTCCCGAGTGCCAGCACCTGTCGAATGCAGCCTCCACGTCGAGAAACAGCGCCAGAGTGGTGGCCCCTTGGGCAAGTTGTTCGGTTACGTCATCAGTGAATTTTAACAGTTGTAATTCTGTGGAGTGATGTTTTCTAAAACCAAATTGAAATTTGGAAAGTGCATCTGAGTCCGAAACCGTGTTTTGCAGTCGAAACAGGATGACTTTTTCGAACAATTTCCCAATTGTGGACAGAAGACTAATGGGCCTGTAATTTTGTGGTAGCCGAGGGTTTTTGCCTGTTTTTAGAATCATGACTATCTTCGCCTGCTTCCACGCCGCAGGGAAGTAATTATGCAACAGGCAAGCATTGAAGATTTTTGTTATCTGAACAAGCGCCTTGCGTGGCAGGTGCTTTAGGTCCTCATTGGTCACTCTGTCCGGGCCTGCGGCCTTGCCGTTTTTCAGTAGCTTAATTTGTTTGAAGACTTCCTGAGTAGTTATTAACTTGTTTACTTGTTGTTGTCCCGTGAGGCTCCACTCCGCCATCCAGGCTGCCACCATGTTTTCTTGGTTCGGGTCATTGCTCTGGTTTGGCTGGAATTGTTGCTCCAGAGTGTCTGCGAATATTTCGGCTTTTTCTTTGGTGGAGAATACAAGCCCAGTCCTGCCTTGAAGCGCCTCAGTGTCGGGGCGAGAGGCACCTGCATTTTTAAATCTGCGCAGTAATCGCCATAGAGATCCATCTGAGTGGATGCATGATTTCAGCTGTTTTTCCCACCTGTCGTGGTTGTTGGCGATTATTTGCGATCTGATCACCTTGCGCAACCAGTTCGCAGCGAGTTTGAAGAGCGGGGACCCGGTCTCGCGCCATCTGCGCATGCAGCGTCTGCGGCCGGCAATGAGGCGCTCCACCTCCGGGTACCTGACCCATTCGGGCTGGACTTTGTTGTTTTGCGTGCTGTTGACATGTGCCGTCCTAATGGAGGCCGTGAAATTTGCTGTTTCTTTATCAATTTCAAACGTGCTGCCGAGAGTAATTTTTGGATTTGCAAGGGAGTGCAGTTGTTTTTTGTATTCATTCCAGTCCGTCACTGCCGTGACGGGCACTTGAAGGGACCCGTGGTACTTCTGACTTTTATAGAAGCAGCCGGGCCGAAGTTATTCGAGCTCCTCCCTTCAGAAGTGTCCGGATGGGTTGGACTCGGCGTGGCAGTGGTCCCGTAACTCATGGGAAATGAGTACCTGCTGCGGCAGTTTGTCCTATGGCGTGTACCTTGGGGGCAGGTGATACCTGAATCAATTTTGTCGTGGGGTGGATGGTGGCTACATTAATGCTGGGGTGACTCACCTGTTAAATATGAGTAGGTCTGTGCTAGACGTGACCTAACCACCAGTGAGAATCTGGTAGCTAAGTTCGCTTAGCGCGTTTGGGCGACAAGATCGTCTACGGCCGAAAGGCGGGTGGGTTTAGACTGTAGGTGCCGTCCTAAATGTAAAATGCCACTGGGCTGCACATACCTCTATGTAAATTCCTCTGGTTTGGGGAGGGATTCCTGCATGGGGGAAAGAAAAAAAAATCGAGAATAGGAAGTAACAAGGACAGAGCAGTAAGGCCAAGAGTAGAAGTGGAGGAAAATCATATCAGTGCTACAAGATAATAGAAATTTGTTAGGTTGTGGCTAGCAATCTGATAGTGATAGGCTTGTGTCTTGAATTTTGAATAAACTGTTATTGAAGAGAATTATCTCGTGTGTCCATTGTGCGATACTTTCCTGTTCTCTTGGATCCGAAAGATCACAAAACACTCCAGTGAACCTTGAGACCTATACCATAATTAAATTGGATAAACCTACTGAGCTAGGAGCCAACATAACACGCAATAACAATAATCCAGCAATTCATCAATTCTCCAAGTTACCGCATCTCCCATACACACCTACATTATAACCGCTCCAAATTACCCACCCAGCCCTACAATGACAGCTTCAAATGAGATGAAATGATAAACTGGGAAAATATTTTTTTTTTAAAGAAGGAAGCGTTCCAGGCCTAAGATTAGAGTATCCCTCCAGCATTTGCCATTTATGAGGATTGAGGAAAGTTTGGAAAAACCCCATTCAAGGAGGATGGTTGTGGCGGGAATCGAACCTCAGACTTCCCGCTCACAAGTTCTGCACCTTAACATCCTAGGCCACCCGTGGCGGTCTACCTGGTTGTGGAATCAAATAAGTTATATTATATGCTATGAAATTATGTTTGTTTAATCTAAATTTAATGATAATATGTTAGCTTTTAATTAGATACAATATAAAATATGTTTGTTGGCGGATGTATCTTCAAAATTAGATTTCAGTGAGCTATATACCAAAATATGCAATAGTAGGAATAAACTATTTCAATTTTTTAATATTATAATACAAAAGAACATTATTTGTAAGAAAAATGTATTCTTGTTAATGAGAAATTGATTATTACTGCGCACATACAAACTGTTAGTGATAAATTATAATGGTCTTTTTCCTGGAAGGAGTTTATGTACATGATGTTGCATATTTCCCTGCCAGGACTTAAATTACAGTTAGTACAGTGCGTGGACCTCAAGGATGTGAAATTGTGAACATGTGAATGTGCAGTTTGAAATTTCTGTTGGCTCGGCCAGCTCGAATTTATTGAAGATACGCTGTATATTACACACAAATATGTGGCTAACGCTCTATCAGCGTACTAAAATTTAGGGAACTTCACCACACTTGAAAACTGCTTTGAACGTTCTGCTCTCAAACTCTGGAAAGGCCATCAAAACATTCTCTGAATGATTCATACAGTGTAAGAGATAACATAATACAACATTGTCATACTTAATCTAGTTTCTATAGTGCCTGCACTACTGCAGACCATTAAAAAATAGGCTTTTACGTTATGAATGTAGATGAAATGGCAGCTTCATATGGTCATAAGAGTTTTATGTTTGCTACCCTCACTTTTTACTAATCCATATCGAAATAGCTCGGACGCAAGTGATTGATTGATTTATTTATGGACGCTCTTTAACATCTCAGGTCATCAGCATCCCATTCAACTCAGGGCGTGAAACGGCCGACAAATTTTGCTCAGAGACCTTTTCTTTCAGGCTTGAGGTTCTTTTTCGTGCCGTAAATGTACGACACGGGACCCACGGCTTTACTTCCCTTCCGAAGGAAGCCATACTTAGGATTTTTACGCCCGAAAAAAATCCATCGGTCCTGGCCGCGGACGCAAGTGAAGACAGTATTTGCTTCACAAAACTTTAAAGGATTATCAGTGCAAGAACTGAATTACGAGATAAACAATACAGCTATGCATACGTTCGAAAAACTGGAAAATGTATATAAAGCACATAGAGAACATTGAAGACATTTTCTACAGCTTTAGCCAGATTTTGACGAGGGAGAATACTTTCTGTTGAGACAGACTCATCAGAAGATTCCGATGAAGACTTAGACCTGATATTTTAACAGGTATGTTGTCTTAGGTATCAGATCAATATAGTGTAATTGACATTTGATATCTTTAACGCAAGCCAGAGACGTGATGCAAATCATTTGATGCAACAAGCGCGAGGAACGTTCCATATGTTTTGTCACCAATTATGTAATTGTACATTTGTTCAAGGAGCAGAAAAGAGAATGAAGGAATAATAATAATAATAATAATAATAATAATAATAATAATAATAATAATAATAATAATAATAATAATAATAATATTATGCATACGTAAAAGGCCGTTATACCTCTTCCGAGCCCTTATGGACTATATGAACTTCACACTGACTCATTGACAAGATCTCATGATAATAAAATGAACATTGCGCAGCGTGATAAATACATTTCACATATGAAAGCCCATTCATACCCTAAACAATTTTTGAACTTGCGATCACCTACTTAACAAGTAATGGCCTTAATGAACTTGAGTCTAATTTACACACGGGGAAAATGAAATAGAAAAAAAGGAAATTCTTATAAGTGATTACTTAGCTTTAAAAGTTAAGATTGATTAGTAAAAACAATGCTGATTTTGAATCAAATAACAGTTTACTTTTGCTGATAAGTAATACCTTGAATATTTTCTGTTTCAACTGAATAAATAAATGAACAGCAATATTGCTTGACTTCTTTACGAACTTTTTCGTTGGTGACTTTTCACACACAACAATGTAAACAAATAAATATCAGTAATATGCAAACATCTATACAATTTACATAGAAGTTCCAAGCCTTACTTAAAAAAAAATATATAAGTTTATCAAGTGGAGAAGAAGTTAGCTATAGCTGGTAGCAGGTTAACATTTGGCAAGTATTCTCGAGGAGTGCCCAGTTCTTCTACAAAGATCAATGACACCAAAGTTTGTGGCCAACAAAGGAAAAGGTTGGACTCAATTTAAAAATGCATATGTGAATACTACAGGTAAGAAAATTACTGCTGAGAAAATGAAGAAGATGCTGAATAACATGAAAATTGAACTAAAAAAAAAAAAGTCAACTGGGTATAAGGAAATTAAATTACTGGAATGGGAAAAAGTTCTTCCTCAACTTACAAAATCTGATGAAAACCTGGCTTTCAAATCTGTGGCCACTGGTAGCAGTATTGGGATTGCAAATAAGATAATTCACCAGATAATCCTCAACCCTCAACTAACTGTAAGGCATAAGAGCAAGTTCAATGAGACCACTGAAGACTACAGGGACTACTTATGCTGCAGCAGCTGAGGCTAACAAGAATCCAGATCAGATGAGAAGAACATTTACAGCAACGTCAAGATTTGGACAATTTGAGTTTTTCTGTTGAAATCGTGAACATTGTTTAAAAATGTTTAGATAGCTTATATGATTGATGAATTTGTTTTAAAGTCTTATCTGGTTTTTTTTAACCATAATATAATTGTGTTTTGTTTTTGAATTTGTTTTCAACATCCTTTTTAGATAAAAAAATAAAATTAACAATTAAAATACATGTAGGCTGCTGTAAGTACTTCCATGACTTTTACTCGTTTCTGCCGGCCTCAGACTCGTAGCAAGACATCTGCTTCCTCTTCAAATTCATTATTATATCTTCACCAAAATAAACGTAGGTCTACTGCTTCCTCTTCAGGAATATGTTCATCATTTAAATGTTTTGCTATGTTGTATAGAACTGCACAACATTATTCTGTGACAAACGAACTCTGTTCCCAAGTGCGGGGAAGCGTTGTTTAATCTGTTCAAAACACCTGTTTATAATAACTATTTCCATGGTATGAATGTCATAATTTTGTTCTTACCTGGTGTTAGTTGCAGCATATGGGGTGAGCAACCATGCTTTTAATCCATAACCTTTGCCTCCTAATCCATTAAGATGTGATAGGACTTGATAAATGGAGCTAAGCTTAAAGATTCTGCTGTCATATGTCCATTGCGTATCAATATTGGTAAATCTTTCATTTGCATCATATGTTGCTTGCACATTAATGCTACTAAGATCTTAACGATTAATATAGTAATAACCAAATCGTGTAGGATTTTTATCTGTACATGCCGCAATCAAGAGCACCAATAACAGAAGGAATTATAAAATAAAAAGACTATTTTTATTTTGCTTCCTGAATTTCAAATGTTGAGGTTGGAACCTTTGTCCAATCACTTGCCTTTGCTTCAATTCTATCTGCCAAAATCTATTTTCTTGCAAATCGTGAATTGATGGATACCAAAATATTCTGCAACTCCACTTTGGTAATCGCTAAATAACATAAAAAACACACTCATTTTCTGATGTTGTGCCTCTATATCTGGCATATGGGTAAAAGAAGTTGCCGTTAGCTATTTCTTCTAGTCAACTCTGTTGCAAACTTAAACATGTTTAAGGTATTAGGTACTTGATCAAGTAAGTAATTACTGAAGTTTATTCAAACAAGTTTAAGTTTTAAAGGGAAAATTTAATATTTACTGAATAATAAGTATTTACTGATCAGTAATCAGTAATCTCTCAACTGCAAGTAGTTACTTATGCTTTATTCAATTTCACATCAGTATAACTGAATAAAAAAAGTGCTTGTTTTTATTCAATTAATAAGAATGGTTTTGTTTAGGAGGCTGAAAACATAGCTCTAGAATGTAATATCCTTCTAAAAACTGAACAATTAATAGCAAAGCTAAAGAAAAGTTAGATCAGAAAGCCTGCAATTTCTGGGAGCTAAAAGGTCGGAAATAGACTTCAATCTGTTAGTACACATTGAGGCAGTATTTATGAACTGCCTCCCCCCATAATTTAATTAGAGTAATTATAGCAAGTAATTTTATGTAACTTCGTTATAGCCATGTATAATGTCATTTTCCTGTACAAATGTTGAGTTATTATATTATGTATAATGTTATTTCCTTGCCAGGGCGCAGAAAGCTACCCCAGCCATAAAATCTGACCTGGGAATTTCTGTTGCCTGTAGTAACAATGTTTGTAAAGATAACCCAAGCAAAACGATGTTTTCTGGAAAAAAAAAATTCTTAAGCAGGATAGGCACAATGACTCATATGGAGGCAATTAGAGGGATGAAAAGACAGGGCCGATAACCTCTTCAAGGGAAGAAACCAACCGCTTGAGTTGATTCTACCCGGAAAAAGTCGCATAGACCGCATTTAGTTACACTTTTGGGTCCGCGGTCAGTTTTGCGAGAGTATTCAGCGGGGCCATATCAGTTCAGTCCAGTTAGTAGAAAGCGGTAGTTAGTTTTGAAAGAGTATTATGTGGACGGGCTTCATTAGTTGAGTGCAGTACATTTTAAGTGGAATAGCAGTGGAATGAACAATAAATTGTGTTTCATCTCTCATAACGAAAAATATTATTAACCACCCAAGACTCTTTCCCCTATGGTCACGGGATCATAAAAGTATCCAGCAGCAGAGTCTCAACAGCCATGGCAAAACAGTAAGACAGCGGTAACCATCGTCGGAGAGGAAGGAATTAATTAACCCTGAGATTACATCCAAAACCTATAAAATCAAATTTCCCTTTTCTATATTCTTTCCTCCACTCTACATACATATATTTAAATTATTTAATACCACTGCAACATTCTAAAATGCATTATATCTTGACATTTCATATTTTTAAGGTATACATTTTGGTACTATACAAAAATCTGAAGCACATCTTAAAACATCACTTACATTAGCGTGAATTGATCACCATCACCTGCAAAAATCCTAACACTATTTGCGTCTCTCGATTTTGGGTAGTACTAGAATCATTGGCACTTCTAAGACCTAAATACCTGCAAGAATTTTGCTTGAAAGTGGAATTGACTGACTTGGAACAAAATGTTAAGTTTTTAGAAATTATTGACATTCTCAATGTTCGAGATTTTTTTAGTTGCCATCGTTAATTTCTTTAACGCTGTGATAATAATTGCAAATGAATGGTGTTTAACGCCCGTTTTTGCTACAAGGGCACCACAGGCGATGGACACTGATGATATATGAGATGAAACGATAAATTGGGAGAGGATTTATTTTTAAGAAAGGAAACGTTCCAGGCCTTAGGCCTTTAGGGTACTTCCCCAGCATTTTCCATTTATGAGGACTGAGGAAAACATGGAAAAAACCTCTGTCAGGGAGGATGTCCTGGCGGGATTCGAACCCCGGATCTCCAGCTCACAATTCGCACCTTAACGACGTCGGTCACCCGTAGCAGTACAAATAATTGCATTTATTTTGTTTTATTTTGTTAATTTTTGACCTAAACAATGGAAGATACACAAGTAAGAGTTTTAATAAATTCAAAGCTTTCTGCTTCTTGGAAAGGGCTGTTAGAAATAAACGTTTAAATTTTTTTTATTTTCTTTCTTAGTTTAAATTCTGAAATTCAGATATCAAAACGGTAATAATAGGTGGATAATTTATGTTTTGACGCTTGACTGGAACTATTAGTGTGAAATAATAATATAAAAATTACTATCAATAGCATTGCAAAACAAGGACGGGCAAAATTTATTTTAAATCATTAAACAAGATTCTTCTTGTATTTTCATTAATAATTGAAAGCATCCATTAATAATGGAAAACACAAACATTTACTTATTCATGTTCATTTTTACATTATCAAATAATTATGATACTATTTACAAACAAGAATATGTCTGCTTGGAAATTATTATAATAATAAAGTCTTTCTTTGTAGCACACAGAAACATAGTTTGCTAACGTTATACTGATAACCAGGGTCTGGATGTTGATGACCAAAAAATGCCTTAAAATTATAAAAAAAATGACCCAAAGTGACCTATCAATTTATAAAAGTCATGAAATACAACGTAAGCTAGTGTGCATAATTGGTTTACTAATTTTAAGTTACTAGCCTTTTTAAAAGCTTGTGTTTTACATTCATTTACAGTAAATAAAAAGAAAATTAAAATGTTATACGTAAAAATGTAGCCCCTGATTCTGCATTGGCACAAATTACAGTGTACATGTGCATATTCTCAAAAGTAAGGGAACAACAAAATTCTTATGTTTCGATAAGCTCCTTTCAATATCGGCACTTATAATTGGACATGTTGAAGTTTTCACCAGTTAGCAATTCAGAAATCAAGCACATGGAAAGGTATCCCAGACTTTTATTTAGTACACTTTTAATTTCTCCAATTTCACCACACACATTGCGGTTTTTTTTGGACAAATTCAGGGGAAAATTCAAATTTTACATCACTTTAAAAATTCGCAATTGAATGGATAGAAAGCAGAAATTAAGTGTGCCAGATTCGGCTTTAGTAGCTTGCGGTTCAGAGATTTCACAGGTTGGAAGTTGTGGCAGTAGTACACAGCAGCATCAATCCAGGAACGCCACCGTGTAATGATGGGCTCCGGAAGCAGAGGAACACCTAGAGCTATGAGTTTGAAGACCTCTCTTCCTGATGGAATATTTTCTTTGGTTGAGACACAAGCTGGTCGAACTTAGGAACTTTTCTTCTGCGACTCTATACATAGAGTGCGCAAGGCAAATTAGATGTGCTATCTTGAGTTTTGCATTGCTAATTTCATCATTAGTTATCTTATATAGAAAGAGCTATATAAATGGAAACTTATGTGTGAATCATTTTTTGTAATTTTTTGTTTGAATAAAAGCTTTTAATAGTTTTAGTCGCTTTTACTATGTACGTTGCTGTATCGATGACAAACAGCAGAACGTCGTCACGGTGGAATATCATTTCTTCTAAAGTCGTCTCGGGAATTGAATAGCCTGTGTAGTATTGCAGGAAGTCCTTACTCTTGCATTTCTTAATTTCCATTGAAGAATACTGACTGCAACGAACGTCATATTGCTCTTTGAAAAAATATTGAAGATTTGCTGCTGCTCATAGTAATAGTAACTTATGTTTTTTCTTTTTGGTACCATTCTCGAGAGCGTACGAGGTGTTGTTTGCTTTTGATGTGCGGTTGTATTCATTCTGACTTTTCTTTCTGGTGCCACTTTAGCTCCAAAACCTTGCAAATAATATCAAGTCATCTTCGCAAATACGTCTTCGCCAAATTCTGAAACCATTTCGTTTAAATGCTACTGTTTACATGGTGGCTTTGCAACTAAACTAAAACTAAAGCAAACCCTTCTGCATCAGCCGATTTGCAGGTCACCAAAGTAACTGTTTTTCTAGGCTTGCTGTTTGCCTGAAAAGAGGGGGGAGGGATGTAAAACAATAGCTGTCTTGGAGTGCAGTAAATTACAATCGTCAAATAACGTTTACATCAGCAGCAATTTGACCATCGCGATCAGAGGCTGTGGATGTCCAATGTATCACGTCTTACTTATTAATTCTAGAATGTGTGGCTGGTTGTTTAAATAACAATTACGAGCAAGTTACTAGGTAAAGTTGTAAACTTAATACGTAAAGCTTAACGCGTTTTCCTATACTGCAGTTATTTCGAAGTTAAGGCATGTCTGATTTAAAAATTCCATTCTAGCTTTGCTTAAACGAGTACTGTAATAATAAAAAAAAAACTTCAATTAACTCTAAAAGTAAATTGCTAAAACACAAAAAATGACAAATTGTGTATGAAAACTGTAAAAATTGGCTTAAAACAGAAAAATGTCGGAAAATTAAAAAATAATAAAAAAACGATCGTTTTACATGCACAAATATGCAGAATTTTATGTATATCTTAGCATTACCTACGACATTTTAGATAGAAGATATAATCTTTAAAATCCGGGCTCTGCGGATAACAAAATTACATGTTAGAGGTGAAAATTGTAGCCATTGAAATGACTGACGGTTTTCTTTCTTTTAAACATAGGTTACTGCTATTTTAACGGTATAGCAGCAAGAGTAATATAATAATGATAATATTTTTAGAAGCAGTTTCGACATTTTAAGATTAATACTTTTTAAAAGAATAATGTGATTTAATAGTTCAAAGTTTTTAAGTCAGTAGTCAAGAACAAAACTGGTTTGCAATTTAAGAATAAATTTTTATTTACTACTAGTGATAATTAGCATGTCTCCTCAGTAAAGTGTTGTGCAAGGGGTAGAATTATTTCTTAAAAATCCGAAACTCTGCGTTTGAAAAACACTGAATGACTGACAAAATTTCGCGCGTATATACCATCGTAATTAATCTATCGCAAGGAAAACAACTTAGTCAGGTTTGGATTCTTAATGCACCTTCTTGCAATACGCTTCTGGCCATTTTCCGAATGTGAGACTGTACGCAGGAATTTTTGGCGTTGAAGTTGTGGAGCATCTTTATTTCTGTCCGGTTTCTGTGGAAGAGAGCCAGGGCGTTGTGCTCTGGTGAGGTAGAGACAGACAGAATAGAGCAAGGTCATGAGAAAAAAAGAAAAACGAGAAAAGGACGTACACAAGTATAACATAATGCTATCCTTATCATACTGTTTGTTTATATGGCATTGGCAATAATAAATACTTTAATTTCTGCGCTAAATTTGAGTTTCTAAATCATAGTTCGGTGTTTGCACTACGCTATGTACTGCGTCTTCTAGCTTCTTAATCAACATTAACACCATGTTTCAGGCAATATAATAACAAAATAAATGAAGAACAAGGTAAGTTTTTGGTTCATACTAATCGGTGTTTTAATATACTAAAAACCACCGAGATCTTCACTAGACTTATGCATGACCATAAAGAGTAAATTTTGTCCTAAAGGAAATTCCGGGATTAAAATGCTTAAAAGTATAAAGCATTTGGTCTTAGAGAAAGAGAGGGAGAGAGGGGGATTCAAATCTACGCCCTCTAATGTAGCTAGTACAGCTGCGAAGACAATAGCACAGAATATACAGTAGGGACGGCCTAGGTGTTTCGCGGGATAGAATTCTGACTGCGCCTGTCACGAAATTAACTCTAGTTCTTGTACTCTCCCAACAGATTGTTATGCATAAATAATGAATGGCAAATGCAAACTGAGAACATTTACTGTTATTTTTTAGTACATTAAGCAGCTATTAGGCATGTGTGTGTCATCGAAATCACAATAATAATTATTACCGAATTTTTAATTTTTTTAAAAATTTAACGTCTGCAATGCTTACACCCTGATATCTGGTACCTATATTAGGACGTATTATTCCAGTTTCCTTATTTACTGTTTTATTTTGCATTTATATTGATTTTAATTAATTAAATGTACATATCTATTTAACTAAATAACCAGCTTAACTTAAAAAAAAAAACATTACAATAAAACTTTGAATAATTTTGACTGAGTTGCACTAAAAGTCCCAGGTTCATACTTTTCAATACTAGAAAATCTTAAAAGCACTGAAAAGTGTTCCGTCGAATAATAATTAACACCGGTAGTGGTTGGTAGTAGTAGTAGTAGTAGTAGTAGTAGTAGTAGTAGTAGTAGTAGTAGTAGTAGTAGTAGTAGTAGTAGTAATAGTAGTAGTAGCAGTAGTAGTAGTAGTAGTAGTAGTAATAGTAGTAGTAATAGTAGTAGTAGCAACAGCAGCGGTAGTAGTAGTAGTAGTAGTAGTAGTAGTAGTAGCAGCAGACTAGTAGTAGTAGTAGTAGCAACAGCAGCGGTAGTAGTAGCAGAGTAGTAGTAGTAGTAGTAGTAGTAGTAGTAGTAGAAGTAGTAGTAGTAATAGTAGTAGTAGTAGTAGTAGTAGTAGTAGAAGTAGTAGTAGTAATAGTAGTAGTAGTAATAGTAATAGTAGTAGTAGTAATAGTAGTAGTAGAAGTAGTAGTAGTAGTAATAGTAATAGTAGTAGTAGTAGTAGTAGTAGTAATAGTAGTAGTAGTAATAGTAGTAGTAGTTATAGTAATAATAGTAGTAGTAATAGTAGTAGTAGTAATAGTAGTAATAGTAGTAGTAGTAGTAGTAGTAATAGTAGTAGCAGTAGTAGTAGTAGTAGTAGTAATAGTAGTAGTAGTAATAGTAGTAATAGTAGTAGTAGTTGTAGTAATAGTAGTAGTAGTAATAGTAGTAATAGTAGTAGTAGTAGTAGCAGTAGTAGTAGTAGTAGTAGTAGTAGTAGTAGTAGTAGTAGTAGTAGTAGTAGTAGTAGTAGTAGTACCCTACTTGATCATCGAGCAATGAGTATCATATGGTAAAGATATTATAAAGCGCGGAAAATATAATATGCACTATTCAGAGATTTGTCATTTACAGTGATTACAAAACTAAGATACGCTAGACAGCTTCTTAACATAACTTTTTATACCAGAAATTTTTAGTTAAAAACATACTTTCCCAGTTCAACATAAAGTAGAAATCTAGAAGAAAAAGAAATAATAGTAATGCTAAAAATGCTTGATCGTCATTCAAAAACCATCAATGAACGCTCAAAATCGAAAACCAGATTTACCCACTTTAATTAATATGGTGCTCTAGTATTAACTTTAAATTCAATATCAAATAAGGGAATTCATGTATGTTTTGAAAAGAAAGTGAATTTTAATTATGGTTAAAGTTTTAATAAACGAATCCGCAACTTCCATATTTACAGTTGATCGCTAAACACAGTTTAACTGCAGTGATAAAGCGCTGTATAATAGAATTACTCGAAGCCGGATTTTAGGAGCATGAACATCAGCCGTCCATACTGTGTATTATACTATGATGCCAGTTGCTTGGTTGCGTAGTTGTTTTAGAAACAGTTTGATGGATTTCTTTACTAGAGCGAGTAAGAAAAAAAGACATAAGAAATATAATGGATAATAATTAAGAGTTATGAATGCTAAGTAAAAAAAAAAAAAAACGAAAAATGGGGAAGAAAAAAACTATGAGAATACCAAAGAAGTACCAGCGGCAATTAACACAGAAGAAATTACAGTGGAAGATGCTCAATTCCTAAAAGCTATGAGAAATAAACATTATAATCACATATTTCTAGAACTAACCATTATTGATCCGTTTGGGGCTTTGCAATTTTGATTTAATGATTACGACGTTGTCACTTTTAATGCTAAAGTCTGAATAATTTATACTCGTACTTCTTTACCTTACGATTAACACTAAGGCATAGACATTTATAACATGCATTAGCTGCACATTATTTATGCTTTTACATAAATTAATTCTTGAATAACGTACATGAATCTCGGTGTCACTTCCACTTTTGTTATCCTGAACTATATACCATATTTTTATTTAATTGTTAATGTGCATGTTTGCTACACACAATTGTGTTTATGTTCTTAGGGCAGATGTTGCCAGGAAACGAAGCACTTTATTTTACTTTTGGGGGGCGGGGGCATTGAACTGTACTTGAGAACTTAATGGTCAATATTTGGGTAGGCTCCAAAATTCTTTTTCTTCTGTTAAGCATACGTAGATGGAACCTGAGATTTAAAATTAGTTCAAACTATAAGGTGATCAAAAATTCTATCTCTTTCGCATCAGCCCTTTAAAACCATCATATTCTGAACAAAATAATATCTTTACTATCAAATATTGACAACATCGCTATCGAGAATCTTTTATCTGCGTGATGGAAAATTACAAATTCCATTGTGATAGAACTTCCCATAGCGGGAAACAAAAATCCACCCATTACAGTTTCCAGATCGACAAAGATTCGGTATTATTATCCTTGGAGGTGATTATCCAAAGTAAGAAAAAAGTGATACTCTGTTGATGCAATGTCTAGAGAATATGGTCGATACACTGGTCTCCATTCAAGACAGATAATGGTTGCACAAGCTACCTTTAACTTGCCCACCAGTGATGGCGGCATCTTGGAGTATAGTGAAGGATCCTCTTCTGATTGCTTATCAGCTACCTATTAAAAAGGGGATTCCATTCTACTGACGTGACAACAATGCAGATCAGGCGTCAGTTCGTCTATTTTCTAAGTCATTGTCAACTCGTATAGACCAAGCGACCGAGGTTATGTCTTTTTCCTAGGTGATGGAGATGGAGCTGTATGGTTTCTACACTGACGTTGAATTGCTGTGCCACGTCCTCACAACTCTGACTTTTGTTCGCCTCAATATTCATTACGAGAGCCTTGTTATTTATTGTTGTTCGCCTTCCTGTACGTGTCTCCTTCACGAGGGTTTCGTTGTCTTCCTGGAACTTCGCGAATTATCTTTGCACCGCACGTTCATTCACGGCAACAGCACCGTAGGCTCATGTTTGACCGCAGTTCTCGCAATACTAATACTACGAAAAATTAAATCTAACAACTTAATAGTCTATCTCTCGGCAATAATTCGTTCCCTCCTTAACTTTAATTGTTGCCAACGCTTGAAATCTGAGCATCGCAAAATAACCGACAGAACCGTTTTGGTCCTCTGTATAGTTGTTTTTAAGATAAATGAATTGCTTTTTGCGACTAAATTAATATTCTAACACCGCTGGTAACTACCGCTTAAAAACTTGTAAACTTTCCTTTGCACCGTGCCGTATTTATAATTCGTATTTTCAATGTCCTCCTTTTTTGGGAGAGGGTACGTTTTTAAGATCCTCTCCCAAAGATTTTACTCGCTGTCTGCCTTGACTGTTTCACCATGCTGATAAACCGCCAAGGGTGGCCGAGATCGTTAAGGCTTGTGAGCGGGAGGTCTGGGGTTCGAATCCTGCCAGAACCGTCCTCCCTGACTGAGGTTTTTTTCCAGGTTTTCCTCAGTCCATAACTGGCAAATGCCGAGGAGATACCCTAAACTTAGGCCTGGAACGTTTCCTTCCTTAAAAAATCCTTTCCCAATATATCATTTCATCTCATGTATCATCAGTGTTCAGCGCCTGTGGTGCCTCAGTAGTAAAAACGGGCATTAAACACCATTAAAAAAACCATGCTGATTAATTTTATAATAGCCATACACATACAATTTTTAAGATTCATATAGGAGGATATGTAAAAGAGTAAGTTTCTCTAATTTTTTGTAGTAGGTGAACGGCTAAAAATATATTAAGGTTATGTACTGTGTTTTACTTCAACACCAGCCCTTAATTTTCCTGCATAGTCACCAAAATTATCCAAGCATTTATTTTAGGGTAAAATGAATTTTTCCGCATGCATGCGATAGAATGCTACCTGTTCGTAGAGCTATTTCAATACTTCATTTTTGACAAAAACAGAATCGCCTATCCCAATACATACTTAACAGCATGTGGAAAAACAAGCGACACTGAAATGTTAGCCTTGGTACAGGGTGACTTCAAAATGTGTAGCGACACTGAAATGTTAGCGTTGGTACAGGGTGTCTTCAAAATGTGTAGCATTACGTGTCACACATTATTCATAATGCTTCTGAAGATTATTGAACCTGTTGATGAGCAAAGGTTGCTGTAAGAACACAAAAAACCATGTTATCTTCTAGCGTAGTTCGGGAATCTTTGTAGATAGATCATCTGTCTTGAAAACTGATTCTTTCAAATGCTCTATGTAGGCATCAGGGCCGTGAGTAGACAGGATACAGGAATGGGGTTTCACGAGAAATTAGGCGATCTGCAAAGTGTCGTTGCAGAAGGGCAGGGCATCTCCCGCGGCGTGGTCTATAGCTCCATCTTGATGCATACATTGTCGTTGGAGTGGTAAGTTTCTGACGTGACAAAAAAAAGGCCCAAATCACGCACAAATGAAGTAATAATGAGGTGTCTGTATCGCTCCTGGTTTACTGTTTGCGAATTCTGTGCAGCATCCTCGATGGAATATGGGCCCAATATTCCCAATATACATGATCGGACACGGTGCACCAAATTTTAACTCGACACCAGGCCTTTGAAGCCCTAAAAAAACGAGTTGTTTGTTAGCTGACGTTGCCATCAAGGTGAATATGACTTCATCTGAAAACGACATGTTGCAGAGGAAATCTGGATCCTAATACATCACAGACAACACTCGGCTACATTACTGCAATCTGGTTACACATCCCTTCCTGTTAGATGCTGAGCAATTTCAATCGGATATGCAGATCTGTGCAGTTCATTAAACATTTGCTAAACGCCTATCGTTCAAATGAAGTCTCAGTGATGCTCCTCGTAGACTACGCTTTGGCGTCTTTAACACCTGTTGGAGAAGTAGTCCCCGATTCTCGTTTGTAGTGACGGTTCATGGGCGACCTGTTGTTTCCTTTCGTCGACAGACTGATCCCGCACGACGGAACTTGCCAACATTGTTTTGTTATTTGATATCTCTCCTCGTACTGTATTTTAACGTGAAGCAAACTCGGTCCATTCTGACGTCCGTATGACTGGAAATAGTGTTCCATGATAAAGACCTTTCCTTCTGCCGTGAGAAGCATAATTGCAGAAATCAACACAAATCTGTATACACAATATGACAAACTATTATGTACAATATATAAACACTTCATTGCTATGGAAACATGAAGCAAATGATGGATAATTTCAGTGTCGTTTAAACAAAAACTAGAGAAGCCGAAATTGGTATAACACTTCTGCCTTTGAAGAACACGAATGGTTGGAAAACAGTAAAACTTGTGTAACTATTAAGTTTTTATCAATTTCTGCTTCTCTAATTCTTGTTATTTTAGTTACGTTGTTCCAGGAATTATTTTGTTTTTCGTTTTTATTATATATATTCAGTTTTCGAAAATGACAATCAATGGTGGGTGGTAAACGCGTTCAAGTCAGTTATTCAACACATCATTTGTAATCGTTTGATCTTCCACATATTCAAGGCACCATTTTCGCACTATTGGATGCATATCACATTCGTTTCATACTTAAATTCCATTCGAGGATGTTTAGGTTTCGTATTTTCTGACCAGAAACCGAACGAAATTGCGTGCACTCTCCTTACAACGCATTCAGTACTCCCCCCCCCCCCCCCTTTATAACTGTTACGTCTGTGTTTCGTTGCACAGGTCGGTTTTGTTGTACGCCATCTGGCTATGAGACTAAGTACTACATGTTTGGAAGTAATAAAAAGCAAAATTTATTTCCTTCACGCACGCTATTCTAAGTATATTTTTTTAAAAATTATTTTGATGTTTTATTTATTGTCGCTTTGGCTGTATTGGTCTTCTCGCCATGCCTGTAGATTGGACATAGGTGTCTGTAGTTATGAATGGATTGAAATTAAATTAATTAATGATGATGCAAATGAGCTCGGAATTCCTGGCGCCTTAAAGTTATCTGCATTCACCTTCTCAGGGTAAGGAAAAAAAAAAAGTTACCCTGACCGGGATTCGAACCCAGAAGCTCTGGATTAGTAGTCACAAAGGCTATCACAAAACACGGAAGCGGTTTCTTCTGTGTTGCTATAATTATTAACACTTATCATTGTCACTAGTTTGCAGAATGGCAACAATAGCATATAAATGCAAGCAACATCTGGAAAATGCAAATCAAAACATATTCGAACATAGAACTTCAATCTTAAACCTGTGATCCCTCAGAAGTGAAAATGAACGTTAAATACCAGAGTTCGAATTAAAGGGGAGGATTTACCCCTCTCATCAAAGAATTTCCCCGTTTCATCAAATAAAATTTTCTTTTTTTGCCATTTCATAAACATCAGTGTGTAAACGCAAGTTGTAAAATTCCAATGCAATTGATGGAAACACCATACCTTCTCGTTTGCTGCTGTTGAGGCTGTCTTGTGCGATCTTTAGCTTCCAGACATTGCCCTTTTCTATTAAATTCTGCAAATGCAGTTTGTTAAAGGCAACGTTCCCACAATGCAAATCTTTCATGGTTCTCTTTAAAGGGTATAAAATCATGGCACCGAAATTCTCCAGCTTCAGATACAACAACACAAACGTCTGTTTACATCATAAGAAACCATTGTCGAAATACATTCAAATTTGCAGATATGACAATCAAACTCCATTAGATGGCATTAGTGATTCAATGCTGATATTGTGGAAACTTTCAGAACAATATCGTAATTCTCACTAAAGGAGCGTCTTAAAATATCAGCTTTCAGCGCGGCTATGGTACAAATGAAACAAAATATGTGCGCCTATTATTGTGATTCAAGTAATGATATAACAGAAATTAGATATTATAAATAAAATGAGCTCCTGTACATGAATTTTAATCATTGTATAATCCGCTGAAGTTACATAACAGCAACTGTCAAATCTGCAGATTTACTGATAAAATGCCTATCTTAGAAGTCTAAAGAAGGTAAACAAAACCAGTTTCTCGAGTGAATGGAAAATATACGATAACAACTTTTTATTTACCTTCACTAAAGAGAGGTTGCGATAACATTCCAATTTAATTGGTCTTACTGCGAGATTATTAAACGATTCATTGCACCTGTAGACAGCCTGCAGTGCCTAGCTGGTTTTAATCATCTGGCATTGCAGTGAATGAGTTATGCCCCTCGTGCAAAAACAAAAACAGGAGTCGTATACGCTTTATACCTTTAATATTCATTTGTGTTACATATAGACTGACTGAATTAAGGTAAACATATAGCGTTCGGATCTTGGCCGAACATGTATATGTACGATAAATCACACAAATTAAATAAACTGTACATAAAAAAGAGAGTCTCCTAATTTAATTTGCAAATACAACCCCTTTCGCTTAATCTGCTTGACTATGGTATCAGATTTTCAAAATAGCTGATTGTTGATAGGCCATTGCTTAACCTGTTGCTTATAGATGGCGTCCAGAATATCTGTACAAAGGTACCACAAAATGCACACGCAGGTAGCAGCTTGTAGTTAGTTTGAGGGAGGTTTTGTCACCGAGTGCTTGTGTTTCCTGTATTACTCGGTGCTTTCATTGTGTATAAATAGTGTGCTAATTGTTCTTTGTTAGTTATGTAAATATAGTGTTGAAAAACGAGTTTTTATGTACGATATATATATATATATATATATATGTGTGTGTGTGTGTGTGTGTGTGTGTGTGTGTGTGAAAACGAGTTCTTTTAGAGAAATGGTAGGCTACACGCAACAAGATATTCTGGCAATCATGTTCTAGGTAGAGAAACCGTTTTCCAACTTGTCAAGAGAGAGAAACAGGATCTCTCAGTGACAAGAAACGTGTTCCGAATGGCCGTGTTAGATGAAATAAACGACTTTCTTATGCAGATGCCGACAATGTATTGCCGCTGAGGGGCACTATTTTAAATCTCTCTTATAACACAGGTTAGTGCTTATTATTATTATTATTATTATTATTATTATTATTATTATTATTAATTTTAAATACAGCATACTTTTCTATTTTCAGTAAAAATATAAACGCTAAAATAAAATACTAATTATACGCGCGACGATCAACTAGCCTCATTGTATATTCCTTGAGATGCCCTTAATTTCCATTATTGCATTAGATTATCTACGTAAGTATATATTAAAAAGTAGAGGTGACAGAGAACAATCCTTAACCTTCTCAATTTTATAAAGTAAATAAATTTCGGCATTCCTGTACATCTTTTAATAACTTCTATCGAATGGTATTGGTATCCCCATTTACTTATAACTGTATAATTTTGTACTTTACAATTTATCAAACCTTTTACATGAATTTTATTTTCGCCCTGAAAAGACAAATATCAGGTATGTACTTTTAATGGTGAATGGGATTATTAAATGCTTATTTCATTCAATCCAGAAGCAGTCAAATTTTTCTGTTAAAATAAATAGATTTCTATTTATTTAATAGAAATCAAATTAGATTAGATTTATTAGATTCTATTAAATTCTAATAGATCATGTTGGAATCGGATAAACTTTTTAATGTATTACTTGTGAATTCAAATAATATAAATGATATTAGACATTTCAAACATAAAACTCTTTTTATATGTTTAACGCCCATTTTTACTAATGAGGCACCACAGGTGACAAACATAAAACTTAGGATATACATTTATGTAACAGGAATATCTTAATGATGGGTTTTAATTATTTCATATTGTGACTAATACTGTTTTAATGGTGTTTAATGCCCATTTTTATTACTGGGACCCCACAAGCGGTGGACACTGATGATATATGAGATGAAATGATATACTGGGAAAGAATTTTTTAAGGAAGGAAACTTTCCAGACCTAAGTTTAGAGTACCTTCCCAGCATTTGTCCTTTATGAGGATTGAGGAAAACCTGAAAAATCCCCAGTCAGGGAGACATTCGAACCCCAGACCTCCCACTCACGAGCCCGCCCCTTGACGGCCTCGGCCATTCGTGGCGGTAGTACTGTAATTGTAATTCTATATTACTTAATAATGTTAAGTAATACTTATTAATATATTTCATTTATGAAGTTCGACAATCTGTAAAAGGAGGAAGACTAAATGCTCTTAAAGGATAAAAGTTAATTTCAAAACGTATGTAAGCTTTTACGTTCACACAGATTTTGCTTTCTGTTGTGGGTAGGTGTTGGTACTTTGCCTGTTTACATTTTCTGACCCTCGCGTGAGCTGTTTCTAAGCTTACGCCATGGAAGAATGTGGTAAATACACTCCAAAATCAATGTGAAGTGGGTTGTAGGTATCTTACGTGTTTGTACAAACAAGAGACAGAACAATATTTGTGCTATCTTTAATAAGATAAGTGACCACACAGCGTTTGTGTGGTCAACGTGCATTTGTACCATAGCATTGAGTTCAGTTATGTCCTGCATCAAAGGATTCAGGGACTGCTGCTCATGGATCCGCTTTTCTTACTCTGAGACATCCAAATCAAGATGAACTTTTCTTTAGTTTATTTTAGCACATCCAGTTAAAGCTGTTAGTTACCCCAAAAACCTAAATGTGTTATGAATAGAGAATTTGAATTAACTGATGAAGAGCAGGAGAAGATAATTGTAACGGTTTGAAGTTAGTAAATTGCTATTATTAATAAACTGGGAAACAACCTGAAGAGGCAAGAAACAAGGATGGCTAACGAGAAAGGAACTGCAGTGAACATCGCTGCAGCCCTCTTGCCCGGACATATCCCTCCGCCTGTTCAAATAGCACGCAGGAAACCACAATATCTTGCAGCTTTAGCAGGTAATGTTATTCTTATTTCTTTATCTATAATTTTGGGCTTGATCACGATAATATCAAATTTATTTGCACTTGTATTTAGTATTTTCAGGTACATGTCTTTACTCATCATTAATTATCTAACTTATTTATTTTTTATCTTACTGACATGTATGTCCGTTTTCTATATATCTTGAATATGGCACTTTCGCACTTCTTATACTTATTTACATAATGTAAAATAAAGTGAAGAATGAACTCAGCTTTTTCTTTGTTGCTAAATTTAAAAGAACTAAATTTATGCTTAACTAATACATTTTGCCTCTTTATATACAGTGATTTTTTGAGTTACTGAGCACTGAGCGAAACTGCTTATTGGGGAAGTTCAGTCGCCGCACTAAATTTAGTATTTATATTTTAGCCGAAAGCATAAATAATGCTTATTTAAAACCAATAAAAATAATAAGTATCATACATTATTATGATGCCCCTCAGCGGCAATACATTGCCGGTATCTGCGTAGGAAATTTCAGTATTTCGCCTAACTTTTCTTCTGTAAAAACATTGCGACTCAGAACACGTTTCTTGTCTTGTCTCTCGTAACTTTTTAACAGAACCGTTTCTCTACCTAGAACTCGATTGTCAGGATATTTTCTTGCAAATCGCCTTACCAACGTATATCGCACGTAAAAACCCGTTCTGCAAGATTGTAGCGAAGAACAATAAGCACACAAATTACACAAAGTGGAAGTGTACACGAACGCACAACCACAACGAGACAAAGCCTCCCTCAAACTAACTACAAGCTACTACCTGCAAATACATTATATGTTCTTGTTCTTCCAGTACGCACCAGCGCGTGACAACCTGTAACGTAAATCCTCACTATAGTTTAACAGGAGATTTTTTTTTGAATAGTGTTTAATGCCCGTTTTAACTACTGAGGCATCACAGGCGATGACATTGGTGATATATAAGTTGAAATGATAAATTGGGGAAGGATTTTTTCAAAGGAATAAGTTTTCCAGGCCTAAGTTTAAGGTACTTCCCTGGCACTTGCCATTTATGAGGAAAACCTGGAAAAAACCACAGTCAGGTAGAACGGTGCTGGTGGGAATCGAACCCCAGAGCTGCCGCTCATGAGTCCGCGCCTTAACGACCTCGGTCACCCATGGCGGTTTTAATACAAACTGATTATTCCTAGAAGCCTATCAGAGTGTTTCAGAAATACTTTTACAAACTTTGGTGGCGGATTCCTCATACAAAAAAAGAAGAAAAAGAAAAAAGAAAAGAAAAGAAAAGAAAAGAAAGAAAGAAAGAAAGAAAGAAAGAAAGAAAGAAAGAAAGAAAGAAAAAAGTCCATTAAAACATATGCCCGGAAATTATTTGTTTTAGAGCTATTAATGAAAATTTACCAAAACAAGAAAATAAAAGTCCATATAAACATATGTCCGGAAATCCTTAGCTTTTCGGTTATTCATGAAAGTTTACTCCAACGCCTTTCAAGATACAATCTTACAACTAGAGTTCGTAACCGAGAATAAAATTCATTTTGTTAAGTAATCAAATGATGTTATCGATACAAGCCTGCTGGTGCACTTGCATACTTATATGACAAACTACGGGCAAAATGCAGTAGAAGCATTATCGAAGGTTGGCCATTTATGTGATTTGGTAATAACCCTATTAAAGATGTAATAGAAATAGTCATTTTAACTCTTAAACTTTTATTAATAAATCAAAAACTAACCATTTCCGGACTGTGTTTATTTGGACTTTTATGTTCTTGTTTTGGTAAACTTTCATTAATAACTCAAAAGCTAAGGATTTCTGAACACACACACACACACACACAAATATATATATTTCTTGTTTTGGTGTGAGGAACCCGCCACCAAAGTTTGTAAAAGTGTTTCTGAAACATACTGTATATGGTTGTCAAATTGATACTGTAATTGGCACAGATAAGTTTTGGCCATGAATAAACAATTATAAATGTACTAGATAATGATAGTTAAAATTCTTAATTCAATAAAAAGGGAACGACAATGAGCATCATATGCGGATGGCCTGTTTTTGCAATTGTAAAACTGTACGTTGTATCCTTGCCCCAAATGTGCAAACCATAACAAAATATTATGAAAAAAAGTATATTCACAACATAGTCCCTGATTAGAATTTGACTAAATTGACTTAGTAAGTAAAAGACACGAGAAGGCTTTACACAAAATGAGTCAATATATAACTGTATGCTAAAATATATGTGTAACCAAAAGTGAACTTGAGAACTTGTTAATGCTATTAGAGTGTAATTATGAGGGCGAAGATGTTACACGGCCAAAAGGCAGTCCAGTTCATCCAGGAAACTCTGTAAACGAGAGATGAAGCTTCTAGAACATTCTAAAATTATTACCGTGAACTCCAAGTCAATCAGGTTTCTCAAATTTAACACGTTGACTGTCCCGGTAGTGAAAGTAAGTCATGTAGCTCCCGTAGATTAAAAACATGTGCTTACTAGGCTTGTTCTTCTTGACTGGTTGCATCTGTGTCTTGGGTTGTATAAATGACAAAAGCAATAAAGGCACCCTCGAACTCGTATATCGCCTCTTGCTTAACTCTCCCTTAGACCCTGAGACCTGGCATCCTTTCCCATCACAAACTAGAGACTTTCACAAATAAAAATAAAACAAAAATAAACAAAACAAAAGACGCATAGTTTATCATTTAATTTGACTTTAATACAGAGTTCTTTTCTATTAAATGACCACAATTCTGTTATCTAGCAGCAATTACAACTCTTAATATTACTGAGCTATTCTTCATCTAATGTCAAAGGCAACTTTAAAAATATTTTTGAAGCAGACGTAACGTTGCTTCATTAAAATACAGATTTCCAGAAATAAAAATGTTACTTAGTACTATGAAATTGTAGAAGGGATGGATTACGAAAATTTCATTGTTTACCTCTAGTAAACTTGATTTTAATGATGCAGCCTCCAAACAGGAAAATATTTTCAGAGCGACCCTAACACACAAATTTGGAAAAAACTGTACTATTAACCTACTCCCCAAAACAACTCAATAATAACTGATAAATCGCGAGTTAAAGTCTTTATAAATCATCGCCAGGATCCATGGAATTTTATCAATACTTTTCAAAATATGTAATATTTTGTAGGGGCTAACAGATGAGTTGAGATAAGTTCTCGTGTTAGTTCTATAAAACAAAGAGTTAACATATTGCTCTAGTGAGTATGATTCTACCTTTTAACTTTTGTACTGGATAGGGATGTGGTTGTGCTGAGGTTTTTACATTCATTAGGCATCAATAAACCTATCAAGCAATAAATAAAAATGTGACATACCACGGTTCTGTCACTTCGACAGTCCATCTATTGCGGTTTTAAGAAACCTAGAATAAAAGCAAAAGTTTAGAATTGAAAGAATTTTTCTGCTGACCTTGGTACAATTTAAATGAGTTTAGGAAAAAAAACTATACTATATTAATTTTAAACAAACCCCATTTTCAAATATGTGAAAGATTTTTTCCTTCAATTTCTACTAAATTGGAATGAATGGTGTTTCTGCAGAGACATCACAGGCGATGGACACTAATGGTACATGACATGAATTGATATATCGGGAAAGGGTTTACTTTTAAGGGATGAAACGTTCCAGACCTAAGTTCACGGTACCTCCCCGGCATTTGCCATTTATGAGGACTGAAAAAACCTGGAAAAAACCTCAGTCAGGAAGGACGGTCCTGCCAGATCTCCCGCTCACGAATCCGCGTCTTAACGACCTCGGCCACCCGTGGCGGTACTATTAAATTGGCCGAGATACGCTTAAAGCATGTGATCATAGTTGTACTGGGTCTTTCATGGTTTTATCGCCCGTTTCACGGTAGCTGGAGGGTCGGCATTCAGAGCGTCATCTTCCGGTCTAAGCGGGTATACATAATATCGCGAAGGTTCTGGCAATCACAACTACAAGTTTATTAAAATAAGCACGTGCCATATTAAATGAGATGTTGGAAATGTTATTCTGTTACATCCATACATTTCTGACATCTGTTTAGAAAATTATCGTTCACACGCATTAGTACACACCAATCCAAAATTGAATCAATTTCTTTCCTAGTATTTTCTTTCAGTTCTTCAATTATGTGAGATTTTGTTCCATAAACTTTACTTTTTAACTTCCCCTGTAAATAAAAATTATGTACTGTTAGTATGTCATTCCTGTAATTTCTACATGCATGGCATTCTCAAAAAAGAAACGCTCTATCCTCCGTAGCATTACTTTGCACCCTACACTGATTTTCTCGTCATGAAAAGGGGTTTCATGTATAAAATATTTCAATACCCATCAGTTTGCGTCAAAACATGAGCACGTAAATAGAACTATGCTTCGTCAGTAAGGAATATTAAGCATGGATCATATACTCTAACACACTAAACATGCCGTAACATCAAATTACAGTAAATTATGCAAATATCAGGAGCACCTTAAATTGATTCAGTTTTGGCACTCTGTATATGTTGACATTGGTGCTTAATCTATACCATTTTTCTGAATAAGGGACAGTTAGTGTTATCATTTCCACGAGTAGCATTTCCCAACTCTCTGTAACACCGACGCAAACTAGGTCATTCTAAAGTGTAATACAGAATTTGCGTGACATATTGCAACAATATATATCTTAAGTGATGGAGGCCATTTAGGAGGTATTTACACCATGGGTATGGCTGTGATTTACTCCTTTATAGCCTCCTTGAATCCATTAATGTGCCATAGTTCCCTATTGTACACTTTAGGCTTGACCTCAAAGGAAGTGGCTACATGCTGATAGATAGGGAGAACGTGCGGGCTACTGAATGCCTCCTCTGCTGGAAATCACATGACTTGGAAATATTTCTTTAACCCTTGGTATGTATCGGTGGTAATGTGGGCTGTAGCCCCATCTTGTTGAAACCACGATAATGCATCTCTGGAGTAAGGAAGTCATCTAACATTTCTTATATCATAAACGACTGTGACAGCTTTATCATTCTAATATATTCTAAAAATAATAATAAATAAGCACCTACGAGTATAATTCCAAAATTGGCAACGTCATACCAGATTGTTACATGTGAACTATGGAGACGCATATGCAGCTGTGTGGTTTTGAATCGGGCCAATACCATGTCATCAGTAAAGACGGTGAGTAAGTTTTCACAGAATGACATTCAATTTGTTTTATCACCATCTTTTAACTCTTCAATCTCAACCATTTGTAAGGATGAAAATTTAAAATTTTATGCAGAATTCTTCTCAAACTTGGACGTGATAAACGTAAGGCAGCAGCGTGTTTTCTGGTTGAGCGACTAGATCACTTTTCCATTGACTGTCTGGCCCTTTCGATGTTTTGCGATGTTCTCGCGGTGTACAGGACCTGGTGATTTATTCCTTTTGCAGAAGCAATTGTTCGGAAGCTCTTTATAGTGTTCCTGCTAGGAACGACATCAGAAACAGAACATTAAATTGTCGACTCATATATATCATATATTTCATTTACCAGCTTAATTAAAAATTGCCAGGTTCCCATGGCTCGCCCTGTACTCCTAAAACATTGACAGAAGCAAATTGGGATAGATTTTGAAAACTTGAAAGAGAAAATGGTCATGCATTTTGTACTTTGAATATTTACAATGTTAAATAATAGAGCATTAAAGATATATTTGTTCTCTTCTGCAGCTACTCTGGGATCCATGGCTGCAGGAACTTGCTTGGCTTGGACCTCTCCAACCATTCCCTTGCTCACATCAACCAACTGCACAGACCTGTGTGTGACAAGTACGGAGGCTTCCTGGGTTGGATCTTTATTGGCAGTGGGTGCTCTAGGAGGTTCGCTGCCATCAGGCTATTTGGCAGATCATTATGGAAGGAAGCCATTCATTCTTTCTTTGTCAGTGCCCTTCATCGTCAGCTGGCTGCTCATCCTAACCGCTAAGTCCGTGGCACTTCTTTATGTAGCGAGGTTTCTTGCAGGCTTGGCATGCGGTGGTATCTCTGTCGTAGCTCCCATGTACATCGGGGAGATTGCTGATAGTACAGTTCGTGGGGCCCTTGGCTCATCTTTTCAGGTCAGTATATCAATTCAATGTACATATATGATTAGGTGCTATCAAATTTTTCCAAAAGTAGGCTTATTATATCTTATTTAAATCATCCCCTTCAAAGTAGTTCCCTTATGCATTGCTAGCACCTTTTCACTTCATGAAAACTTCCTAGAAGCGCTCGAAAAGTGCTGAGCATCTTCTGTGTTTCTTCCATGAAATCAAAATGGCTACTCTTAAGCTTCTGCTGCATCTTCTGGTTGAGGAAAAAGTCGCATAGAGACCAGGCCTAGTGAGCAGGGAAGGTGATCGCGCCGGTGCTGCCGAGAAACTAATTTTTAAATAATGTCCTGTGAGCGGTTGCATGGTTATGAGGGTATCCAATTTCCCTGTACATTTCAGGTCTTTTGCTCGAACATCCGCCCTCGGATACCTCGGAACATTGCAGTACAACTCGGCATTGATATCTGGTTCTCAGGGACAAATTCATGATGTACAACCCTGCGAACAGTGGTGGCTCGTGGCTTCTGCAAAAGGGTGGGATATAACTACATGACACCTAAATGGCGTGGGGGAAAGGCCTGTTTTTCAAGACTTATACTATTCCACGACATTCTCTCATAACTGCAGTACGTTTATCTGTAAACTTCTGGTTTATATGAAACTCTTCTAATTCAGCTTTAATAGTACGCCTTAAGCCTTCTGCTGTCAATTCAGAAACAGTAATGAATTTTATGAATCTTTCAACCGATTTACTCCCACTGGTGTATAGTAATGTCACAACAAAGTGTTACATACGTACATGTAATATCTGTCGTTTCGTCGGCTTGTACAGAAACGAAGCTTGCCATTTCTAATCATTTTCTAATTTCATTCCTATAGAAAAGATCCTTTTCTCACTTGATACGCTGTCAGCCAAGATTCTTCTTTTGAAATCATAAAATATCCTTCGTAATTTTGTGCCCTCGTGCTCAGTAAGCTCCTATAGCTTTCGGTTGATGAGGTCCAAATCGTTTCACTTCCAACTTAACAGTTAAACTTAGACGCGAAAATGGAGTCTTCAATAAAACGTCCACTTTATTCATCGCCATAAAACAGAGACACCTTTTGTATTTCCACTGACAAAGAGTGAGGAAGTCATTCAATATGAAAGCAACCCCTAGTAAATTATGGATGGTGTCAGTAACCATTCAAGTTCCTAAGAAAACAGAATTCTGGCCATGGGCCGTCTTCCTGCTGGCCCAAAAGAACGCAGAAATAAGCAGGAGAAAGACTAATCCATCTTATAGGAAGACAAATACCAGGGGGGCAAAAAAATGTATACACACTTTCACAGTAGATATCTATTTAATATATTTCAAAGTTGCACCGAAAAAAAACAGTAATGTGTAGTATGATGTTCTGTAAACAGATGTGACTCACATTACGTTGATGTAAAAAATGGAGCCAAGAATAAAAAATGGAGTCGTTTGACAGCGGAAAACAATTTTGAAGTGATATTGAAAAACCGAGAATGCTGTTGAAGTTCAAAGGCAATGGAGACGGTGTACTGAACATAACCGCCAACACGAGTAACAATTGCACCCATTCGAGACAAATTTGAGACTCTTGATATGTATGCGATGTTCACAAGGGCAAATCTGGGACCCTTCGCACAGCAACAAGCCCCGCGCACTGGATCCAAGGTCTATTATAGGCACTGGAGAGGACGAAGAGGTCCGATTGAGTTTCCACCGCGTTCTCCGTATCTAACTCCATTGAACTTCTACCTATGGGAAACTCTTAAGGATGTTGGTAGTACTTGGGAAGAAATTGAAACGGCATGTGCTGCAATTGCTGAAGACATTTTTGCAAACTTTGCTCAATCAGTAGTTCAACGTACTCAGAAGTGCATTCGACGCCGGTGGTGAGAATTCTGAGCAACTTTTATAACTGTAAAAGTCTAAGATGATTAATGGTCATCATTTTCTGTTTGTGTGAATTTTGTTATGTTAACACAGTTTTTTCTTTGCTTGAAGTGTGTGTGTGTGTGTGTGTGTATATACATATATATTTTATATATATTTATTTGGTCACCTTTTCTGGGCTGGCCCATGAGCAGCCCTCCTTAACGCAAGACCCGCATGCTACCGCTACTACAGTAGAGAGGAAATGAGCTTATTGCGCAACATACATTTAAGAACTAATTATATCTTACATACATCGCTATTTTCTTGAATTTTTGGTTTTAAAAGTTGATCAGGAGAGGAGAAAATGGTAAACAATTAGGACATTTTCTTGGGGGAGGGAGGCATCTGGCCCTTATAGATGGACAGCCACTGGCTGCAAATATCGAAGAATACGATGAGTTGCCCCTGACCTACCTCGCTTTCTTGGATCTCCAAGAAACTGGACTTTTTTCCTGCGAAGATTGTTGTTTGATTTCCGGGTCGTGGTCATAAGTCCAAATCTCATCCTCAGGGATAACCCTCGAAAAAACATTCGGTTATCCAGAGCACGCTGACAGAGATGCAGATTTCGCCACCGTGCTCCTATTCTTGTTTACAGTTCATAACGGAATCGTAAATCTGCCCATACAGAGTTAATACAAACCTGTGTAGCACAGCTCCGGATGTTCGCAGAAAGACAGCACTTGGCATAACGACTAATTAAAGTCACAACTCAAAATTACTGCGCACACGCCCCTGTTCTCCGCTCTATTTTCTATGTTCAATCTTGGAATTCTTTGATTGGATTTCGTGACTGTATCTCCAATATCTTATAGTTGCAGTTTCTCAATGAATACATAATCATTAACGCTAGTGGCATTTAAAGTCCACTAACTACTTATGGTATCCAGGACTGTTTATGTACCTCGTTTAGCAATTGTATTATTTTAACATTACAAAATTACTAATATGCATGCAAATGGTTAGAAGTGTTACCTTTTTTTACTGGGCAATGTTCTAAAAAGTTAACATCAAGAAAAAAACCTTCACAACTTGAAGTCTCTTTGTAATAGTGGTTGTTGGGAGACATCATATCTATGTTAAAATGTTTTACCGGTGATTGCCGTTGGACGATTTTATTATTTATATATTTTTAATATAATAGGTATTGTGATCTTGGTGAGACGGAGTTTTAAGTCATCTCATTGAAACTCGGGCTGGAGTGTGTGCTGATTCATTACTGTCCGTCTTCGTGGTGCCCAGATCACGAATTTATTGCCTGAATCAAAAGCTTATCCATTACATCTCTGGAACTAGGGCATATGGTTATATTATCTTGGATAACGGGTGTTTGGTTCATTTAGTTTATAAAAGCCAATGCTTTAGACAATTTGTGCAGTACTAAATTGTGAGAATAGACTTAAATAAACAGTTTGCCTTGTTGTAAAACTGGCAGTATAAGAGTGTGTTCAGTTGCGATACGTTTCTCGTATTTCATGAAAATACTTAAAAATGGCGTTGTTGGTATAAGCTTTATTAGTAACGAAAACATTTGTGTTAATAATTTGCAATGGAAGTTTACAGGGCGAGATCTAAAGGGGATAGCAGTATTTGGTTCTTGTAAAGTTTATATTTATTTGCATATACGTTTAAAAATGAGTAAACAATCTTTCCGCTGAAATTTCTTGCACTAAATAACTTTGTAGAGCTAAGTTCACGGTGCTATAAATTAAAATCTTTCTGGTGTACAAAATGAATTCCATTATAGTAACTTCTCACTCTCTTATAAAACTTAATAGTTTCTAGTAACTAACATATTTGCAGGTAGATATGTGATTTTTATAAATACCAATTTATTTTTCAGTTTTTAAGTAGTGAGACCTCACAAATATTTTTGTCCTTACCAGAGTAACAATATTGGTTATTAGTGTTTGTTCACACTGAATTCTAAGGGAACTTCTGAGATTTTAATTTGATTTGATTTTAATTTTGATTTGATTTGATAACCGACTTCGTATCTTGTTTCGGCAAGTTTCAAAGCAGAAAATAATACTTCACATTTTATATGTAGATCCAAATATACACTTATTTTCGTTGCATCTCTGAATCGTTTTTGAAGATATTTGTACAACCCGGCCATTCTATTATAAAATAAGTCTTGTGTTTCTATCGCACCGCAAATCAATCAATTCCAGATGTACATTTTTAGAATCTATTTATAATCTACCGAGAAAGGTGTGGCAAAACTTTTGAAATACTTTTCAAGTACTAGCAAATCTTGAAATGTTGTCCAAAATTCATTTCAAAGAGCACTTTGACTTTTTGCTTATTATATCCAAACATTAATTTATATTTGCTTTTATAATGTCCTGACATTTTGGAAAATGACATATGTCTCGGTTACTTAGATCACTTCCCTAAATGGTCCACTTTCTCTTGAATGTAAAAAAATTGAGTGATAATTTCCTTGCTTTCCTTGCAATGAGGCATTCAATATTTAAGTAACCTGTCAAATCTGTCAGGAAAAACAAAATCCCATCTCCATTAATTGTCAACTACATTGACTTTAATCTCCATAAATGTACATATTTATTGTATTCTCGTAACTCGTAAAATATCCTGCGGCTAAGTCACTGCATCTCTATGTCAATATCTTCAAGAAAATTCGTGAACTGATGATGCTTTAGTCCGTGAGCTCCATTACATTAATCAGAGCGATATTTTGGCACAAGGATGATACAATGTGCCGCAATGCTTTCTTCTTGAATAATCAGAACTTTTAATTTTTGTTTCATCCTTGCAAAGGGCCAAGATTTACGTGCGATTATAAATAAAGTCCCATCGAAAGCTACAGCACTTTCTACGACAAGCCTGTGTTGTCTACACTTGCTTCATCGCAGATAATATACCCTTGTTTGTTGTCGTGCTTTAAACTGTGCGATGTCCATCAGTTCTTTGATATTCTTATTTTCGTCCATGTCCACACCTCTTATCAAAATGGCAAGCTCAGCCTTGTTGAGTATGTCTGTGCTCTCAACTCACTTAGATATAAAAATATTCTCCTGTAAAAAAAACCCTAATGTGCAGATTGGTATATTAGTTTTTTGCCCTTCATAGGTGTATGTTGCGATGTTCCTGCCACCATCAATAATAGTAATAAACACAATGATAATATCCATGTGACTGTCCTACCGCCAATAGCTTTTGGGCACATCAACCATAGACGTCATACTTTCCATATTCTTTAGCATGGTATGAGTAATGTCTTTGTAGATTACGTTGGTTCATTTATGGTTTACTTGAGAACTAACTCATCTATTTGCTGAAACATCATATTTCACAACATTTTAAAATAAATATTTCCTTCTACTGAATCGTTAAGTAGCACTATAGGCTAAGATGATCTTCGTCTGAAGGACAGCGCTGTTTCTGGCTTCTTGTTTTGTACCTCCACAACTATAAGAGCCAGTTCCACTCTATAGCGTCTAGGTGTTTATCCGACACTTGGGCGCCTACGTTTACCTTATCATATACTCTCAATGTACTCGGAAAAAAGCGATTTACACTTAGCCCTAAAATTAGGTTGCTGTGCATGTCTGTTCCAAACATTGCATCAGAAATCCTGCACAAATATCTTCATGTGAGGAAGTTTTGTTGTCGTTGGATACCGCACAAACTCACAGAAGAACAAAAGGTAGCATTAAGAAGTCAATGGTGCCAGCAAATGGTTTTTATTTCGACGTTGGCAGCTCTCGACTTGTCCACGATATCTTTATAGATGACACAAGCTGGATTTACTAATACGACTCGAAATCAAAGAGGCAGCCAGTAATCTGGATGTTCTCAAATGAAGCAATGTCAAAGTGTCGCCCGAAGTTGGTTGTCAGTTATTGCAACTGTAGCGTCAACACACTACTTCCATAGAACAAGCTCGCCACAGCTAATAATGTAGAATAAGTACTTATAGTTCCACAGCGGCGCTAATATGTAATATACTTGAGACTCAATAAACTAGAGAGTACCACAGGTACTATGTGCTAATGACCTGAACCCGGCGGGGGGTATAAATAGGCCGATCAAAGCTGTCTGGACTAACGCGAATGCTAGAGTACATAACTCACGGATTCAACCACAATAAATCAACAGCAGTGCTTTTTCTCGACGTAAAACGTGCATTTGACTCGGTATATCACCCCGGGCTGCTCTATAAACTAAAAGAATTAAAATTCCAAGACACCATGGTTAAACTCATCGCTCACTATTTAAGCGGAAGGACCTTCTCTGTAATGCTGGAAGGAGTGCAATCCACTCGACGGCAAGCAATCGCCGGAGTACCACAGGGAAGCCTCCTAGGACCAGTCCTGTTTAACCTATATATAAATGATATCCCCAAAACACCCAACACCGTACTTTCCATTTATGCCGACGACACTGCCATAGCCGCGCAGTCCTGGAGCCCCAATGCAACTGCTTCGAGAATACAGGAAGCACTTGTGGACCTTGAACCATGGCTCAAAAAATGGCGCATTAAGATTAACACCACTAAATCCGTAGCGCTACTCTTCACTAAACGCTTCAAACACGCCAAACAACAGATACCACCGCTACACTTATTTCGCGAAAGCATCCAATGGACTGACAAGGTCAAATACCTAGGCGTCATACTAGACAGAAGACTCACCTTTGAAAAGCATGTCAAATCGATAAAACAAAAAGCTAATCTACAACTAAACCGCCTTTACCCCATTCTAAACCACAGGACCGCGCTAGACACCCGAATGGGTCTAACCCTATATAAAACGTTAATAAGGCCAGTGATTACATACGCTGCGCCTGCATGGGGCTATTGCGCACCATCCCATATTAAAGTGCTCCAAAAAATACAAAACAGAGTTCTTAGAATAATAACAAGGGTCCCACCGAGTGCACCCACTGTCCTCCTACATGAGGAACTGAATATGCATAGCATAGAGGAATTCATCAAGAAGCTGACATACAATCAATATACGAAATGCGCGAATCATCATAACCCATTGGTTAAATCACTAGGTCAGTATGAAGTGGCTGCTGACAAACACAAAAGACCACTCTCAATCTTTAACCGTACTATACCAATAAGCAAACGCGATACTCTCCAAGAAGACGTACAAAAACACCTAGCTAGTTTAGTGCCCATGAATCCACCATAAAAAGCATAGTGCCCTGAAAGTCCCTGGGAGGATGTTGCTCCCCTCCCGGGGCGGCTGGGGTTAGTAAGGGCGACCCCGAAACGATGACGACCCTGCTAGATTATAAATAGATGCATCAACATTAGTAGTAGTAACATAGATTTATAAAAAAAAAAAAAAAAAAAAAAAAAAAAAAAAAAAAAAAAAACCGCATGCTAGATCATTAAGGCACCTTAGTAAATACATACACACATACTTATTCCTAGAATAAAGACTACCATTAAAAAAAAAAAAAAAAAAAAAAAAAAAAAGTAAAAACATAAGCGACTCGCCCCGCAAGGGGTCAGCATAGGATAATGTAACACTAAGTTCGTACATCTTAGGACTCTGCCCAACTCAGGGAATAGCGCGCCAACAATTACGATTATGCATGAAAGAAAAACACCACTAATAATCTCTAATAACAATCTATTTCCAGAAAAACACCAACCCACAGCGAGAACGCTAGAAGTGTCAACGCCCCCCCCACCCACTCCGGTTGACGACTACAAATACGTAAGTAAATAAAGTAAGTACACCAACAATTTATTAATTAGCATGATACCAACACCTCAAATTCCTCACTGCCTGAGCATGATTCCACCACTAACACCTAGGTCCTGCCCTGGGCTACAGGCCAAGGCCAGTACCTAGCCCACCTCTGTCTGATTACTCTCTTGTAATCGGGCGTCTTAGTAGAATTACCAACTAACTCCAGGGTGCTTCGGCGGTACCTGGCACACCTTCACCAACTTTCCTTCCATCACGTAGACAGTAGTCTTAGTGCATGGTAGGGGAGGCAAACGTAGATCCTCTTCGGATGGTTGCCACCTAGGAGGGGCGGAGGAGGGGCCCCTCCAAAAAAAAAAATAAAAAAAAAAAAATAAAAAAAAAAAAAAAAAAAGTCTGGAGTAGTTCGCAGTATTAGCCCGTTCTACCTGGTGGACTCAATTAAGACACTCTACCGGCTCTAATTTTGGTGACACTGCCCGTATCTCCCTATCATCCTTCCTCTAATGCTGTGAACCGGCGTGGCGTAGCCGTGCCTGACGATACGACAGCGTTAAGTGCAGCCTCGTAGGTAATGGCTAAACCGCAGACACCCTATCTTCCTGTTTTACGAACCCGGCGTATGTCCTAAAGGCCATCTCGCCAGAGGAAGAGCTCGAGCCCCGTGCCTAAACCTCTCGCAGCTAGCACGCAATCATGGACGACATCAGATTACAACAGCAACCATTCCAACCCAGGTACGAAACTAATCTCTGCCAAATGGTAAACCGCAGTTTGCCTTCCTAGGGTCTTCAGAATACATAAGACCAATGTTTGGGTTGCGAGGATTGCTGCTTTAGCACGAAAATGCCTCTGCGCATATCGCTTTGAAAACAATGGAATTTCTGCATGAATCGACAGCGACACTGGTATAGCACTCATCGTACAATCCAAATCTGGCTTCCTGTTTCTTTCTCCCCAAGGAAAAACTGAAGGGCTATCAGTTTGGGAGTCCGTAAGAAACTGTTACGTCCTAAGAATAGGAGATGAAAGAAGCATGACGTGGCTATTTCCATAATTGCTTCCGGAAGATGCAACTTTGTATCGAAAGTGGGGGAGAATACTTGACAAAGAAATAGGTAGATTTGGTGAGCTATGACCTTCTGTTTAGTAGAATCCTGAAAAGTAAATAGCTAACTTCGTATTATATAATACACCTCAGTAATTGATTGTACTTACATGGATAATGTTACATGTGATATTAATGAATCCATGTTGTTTAATTTGTTTATTGATGATATTTTGGATAGTTTGAAGCATATTTGTACTCAACTAATAATGCAAATATTACTGGGTTTTTATGCAGATCATCTGGTGATGTGCTTATTATCAGCGATTGACTTAAAGTTAGCTTACCTAGGTGAAATCGATAGATACTGTGAAGAGTGAAGACTGGAGGTGAATCGGCATAAAATTAAAAGTATGGTGTTTAAGAGGGGTAATAATCTGCGTAATGATGAAAAATGATCCATGGCAGACAATAAATATAGGTGCTTAATTTAAGGCTAGGAGAAACAGAAAAAAACTGCAATGTCGAAGGAGAATGACCACGACAGCTATAAGAAAAAAAGTGTTTGTATGTGATGCTAATAATGAATATTAAGTGGTTTGAAAGGCTGTACTCTGCCTTGGTTGATGGATTTATGGAGGAGAAATTTGGGGTATAGCGGAGGGATGGGATAATATGATTTAATTCTAAGAATTTTCTGTAAACTAAACTAATTTTGGGAGTTCCCAACAACGCTGCAAATGCAAGGACTTTGATAAAGGTAAGAAAGGTAAGTGTGGTAGTGTTAATGACGGAGAAAGCATTGAAAAACTTATTTGGGGTTCAAGAACTTGATACTGGCATTGTGAAAATATGCATGAAAGAACAAGAACAAAATATGGGTATTATGACTAGCACATGGTTGGAGAAAATCAGAGAAAAGTTATTTAGAAACGGGTTAGGAGGTTTTTGGATTAAAATTGCATATTTTAGAAGAGGTAGCTGGAGGGAAGTGAGATCAAGAATGAAAGACGTGGATATTGCCCAGATTAGGGAGAAAAGCTCTCTGGCATACTACAAGAAATAAAAGATGGCCCAGAAAAGAAGAAGTACATTTTAATTTGCAATAAAAAAGAAAGGGAAGAGATAGCTGGTTTCTATTAGATGTTTGGAAATTAAGGGGAACGAGGGGAGATTTATTCCGACGTATCCCAACTGTGGGGAGAAGGAAGACGAAATTCACTTTGTCTTTCAATATAACGTCACAAATAACTCCAGAGAAAGTTTAATTAGTACGAAATGGTTACTGAGAAATAAAGGAATTGTATTGAGAAAGTTTTTTTGGGAGCTGGTGAGCAGATACCTAAATTAAGGGAGTTTTTATGGAAGGTTGAAATGGAAATGGCCAGTTGAAAGACATATAATTTGGACGATAAAGAATGTATATGTAATATTTACCTTTTGTAGATTGAGTTGGTTATGGCTCTGGCAAACTAACAAGGGTTAAGGCCAGAACATACCCATATATGTACTTAGCATTTTAATAAATAAATAAATAAATATTAAACACAACCTGACATGCATTCCACTTTCACTATAGCTGTAGTGTTAGTAATCGGGGAATAATCATCTTAAATTGTCATCAAACGTTTGATAGCTCAGCTTTCCCTCAGTGCTGAACGGCTTTACACTATCGGTTTTATAACTTGTGAAGAATGTAATGTAATCTATTGTAAAATAAGAAGAGTTGTTGTTGTATCCTCATTAGTTACACCATACTTAGCTAATCAGCAAATCTTTTAAACTGGTAATAACAGAAGAATTTTTTTTATGTTTTAATATATTTATTTAAACATCATTAAAATACGCAATAAAAGTGGAAACATTCCGCTAGGAATACATTTTTTTAGTTGCAAATGCTACCACTATATCACGGAGGTTGTCACACAAGTTTTAGGCATACATAGAAATACCATGAGTTCCATCTATAGTCGGGCCATAGATGCAGTGATCTCGATATTATTCTGGTGACGCATTAGCGGTGAATGACCTGTTCAAGTCTACTTTTATCAGTTGTGTTATACTGTTGCTGCCTTCTGTCCGAGCTGTAAAGACTAGAGTTTGTTCTTTTGTACATCTCAAAAGCGAAAATTTATTCAAGATGTCTGTGTTTTGTGAGAAATACATTAGATTATTCTTATTAGTCCCACTGAAATGCCTACCGAAAAATTCATGCCTGAACAAAGACGTTTTATGTGCGATACATACGTAAAAACCGAATCATGTAGACAGGCGTGTAGACAGTTTCAGCAGAAATTTCCTGGTATTCCAGTTCCAGTTAGAAAAACAGTAGATGTCTGGTCAATAAGTTTAGATCAAGGGATCGCTAAACGCTAAACCTAAGTGACGAAATAGAAATGTTCTAACGGAGGAAAAATTGACAAAATTGATGCATCGAACTCTCTCTAAAGAAGTCTCTAAGACGTGTTGCTCAGCCAAGTGGGTGTTTTAAAGATCTCTGTTCCTCCAGCTGCTAAACTTTTAAGTTTGATACCCTATAGGTGACTACAGTTCATGAATTACAACCTCGTGATGACGAAAAACGAGTAAATATTTGTAACTGAATTTTACAAAATATTGTAGACGGCACTGTTGGCTCACATTTAAATCTTTTCTCCCATGAGGCGCGGTTTCCTTTAAATGGTCATGTTGCTTCACAGAACGATAGGTAATTAGAGCACAGAGAATCCTCATTTACTCTCCAGTGACAGTGCGTGGAGCACACATACGCCCGGCAATATAAGGAACTCTGTAGTTTATAATATGTGCCTTTACGGTTTGTGCTCAGATGTTTAGTTCTGCAAAGCAGGCATCATTGTATTTATTTTTAGTACTTTGCAATAAAGTCACATTCTTAAGTTTCTTTATCTTAATATTGTTTCAGGTAATGCTGACACTCGGCATCCTGTTCACATATGCTGTTGGCGCTGTTGCAAATTATGTTGTTTTGGGTTTACTCTCTGCATGTGTCCCAATAGCCTTTGCTGTGTGTTTTGTTTGGGTCCCTGAATCTCCGACTTTCCTTTTGAAGCAAAACAAGAAAAGAGACGCAGAAAAATCGCTACAGTGGTTGCGTGGTTCTAACTATAACATTCACTCTGAGCTTTCTATCATGCAGAGTGAAGTGGAAGAAAGTTCTAAACAATCCGCTACATACAAAGATCTCCTCTCCTCTCCAGGAACCAGGAAGGCAATGGTAATTTCCTTGGGATTAATGGCAAGTCAACAACTCAGTGGAATTAATGCAGTTATTTTTTATTCATTCGATATTTTCAAAGCTGCAGGTAGCACGTTAGAGCCCTCAGTGGCTGCAGTAATTGTTGGCATAGTGCAAGTAGTAATGTCATATGCCTCAAGTATTTTAGTGGATAGAGCTGGTCGCCGTGTGCTTCTTTTACTCTCATCTGCTGCCATGGCAGTGTGCTTGGCTGTTTTAGGGTTCTATTTCCACCTAAAGATTTGGGGCACGGATATTTCAAAATTTGGGTGGCTTCCCCTTGTTTCTGTAGCTGTTTTTATCATAATGTTTTCCTTAGGCTTTGGGCCTATTCCATGGATGATGATAGGTGAGCTTTTCCCAGCCTCTGTGAAAGGTATTGCAAGTGGAATAGCTGTGTGCCTCAATTGGTCTCTAGTCTTTATTGTTACCTTGACATTCTCCATGCTTCTTCAAAGTCTTGGAGATAACTTTACATTTTATCTCTTTGCTATAATTTGCATTGGTTCTTGTATCTTTACTTTTTTTTTAGTGCCAGAGACAAAAGGAAAAAGCCTTGCTGAAATTCAGTCTATATTAAATAACAGAAGACTTTCTACAAACCGTATTATATGATTAGAACAATAAACTCTAGGTAGCAAATGATTTTTCACCATAATACAGAGACTTTCTTTCTGAATAATGGAAATTCTAAAACATAATATTGCTAATGGTTTACAATATTAAAAACTATGCTTTACTTTATTAGCATTAAAGTACAATTTGAACAATTTTTAGTAAATCTATAAAACAAAAATAAATGCTTACTTTATTAGAGTTAAGTTTTTACACATTCTCAATTTATTGTTGTACAGGTAACAATTTTGTCACATTTTACAGTTTATGTATTAATTTACCACCTTCTTTAATTTAAATTTCTCCTTAACCAATAATGGAACCTTTTTATAAAAATGCTGACCAACTAATTCTAGTTGAATTTTGTTGTTTTTTACTAGATGCCTGCAGGATATTCTCATGTTCTCTTCACTATTTGCTTGTAAATATAATTTAAAACTGTTTAAAATTATTTTTCCTTCCTTCATCCTCTTTTTCCTTTCCTTCTGGAACTTTGCTTGAGCTTGAGGTTTATTTAATATATCAAAAGTTCTGAAAGATGTGTTATGTAAAATATATGAAATAATTATCCACTAAGATTTTAAAACACAGAAATATTATTCGACCTGCTGGACATAGATGAAAGTTTATTAATATTATTATTTTTAAATATTTACTTTTCTTCTATTAAGCTCCAAACATAGTTAGGATTTGAATACATATAGTTATTATAACTTTAGTTTTTATTTACTATACGAATAAAATATGGCATAGACGTGTAAACTATAAGAAGTTAAATCTTTTTGACATATTTCCTTTCTGTTTCTCATTATTTTTTCTGTAACCTCTAAACTAACAGCTACATGGTTAGCATCCATTTACATGTTTACAACTAATGTTGCAGAAATTATGGAAAACAATCATAAACGTTTGTCATAAAGAATGAAGTGTCCAACCACTATTTTACGTTACTTTTCTTAAACATCTATTTATGGAATGAGGTTGTTGGTAAACTATAAACTTTTTAATAATACAAGAATTTATTATGTAATTAATTTTAACTCTTGTTCTTTATTAATAGCTGTCAGGTATTATTATGATAGTCACCCAGGAATTTTGAAACAGAAATATTCAGGTTCATTTTATGTATCTGTCAAATTTTCTTACATAATTTTTCTTATGTTTTTACATTTAAGAGTATGTCTTAAAAAGCATCTGCACCAATACTTGAACAATCAGAATGTAACTACTTTGAAAAAGTTTCACATTAAAAAGTAAAACTTAAAGCAACCAGCAATGCATTTAATATTTTATTTCAATTCTTAAATGCAATTATATGAGAAGTCTAGGTGAAAGTCCTGACATTCTCACTCTGTTTAATTTTGCAGGAAGCAAGAAAAATGTACTAAAATATTTTTACAATGTCTTCAAACCATAACAAATAGCATGCCTGTACCCCTCAATAGCAAAAATTAATTTACATTTTTTTAAAAAAAAAAGGCATAAATTGGAAATATATGTGTGCTTATAAACAATTATCTTCTTTGTATATGTGAGGTTGTACTTCTAAAGCTGCTATAATTATAGTAACAATAAAATTTTGTAATGGATCATTCTGCTAATATTTATCATTTTTTCCTCTACTGCATTATAATGTTTTTAGCATTAGCAGTAATATCTTTAACTGAAGATCACTTTCCTCCCTGTAATCATGACCAAAGTAGCACTTCAGGGAAAAAAAATTAAATGTTTTCTCTCTAAAAAAGTACATCCCTTATTTTTACATTTTGAAGTGCCATTGTTCAGAAGTTTATTAAGTTAATTTTCCCCTTATTTTTATTTATTTATTTATGGACGCTCTTTAACATCTCAGGTCATCAGCGTCCCATTCAACACAGGGCGTGAAACGGCCGACAAATTTTGCTCAGAGGCCTCTCTTTCAGGCTTGAGGTTCTTTTTCGTGCCGTAAATGTACGACACGGGACCCACGGCTTTACTTCCCTTCCGAAGGAAGCCATACTTAGGATTTTTACGCCCCGAAAAAATCCATCGGTCCTGGCCGGGTTCAAACCCGCGATTTGGGTGTAGGGGGCAAGTATGGTAACCACTACACCACCAGGACCGACTATTTTCCCCTTCAAGTCATACACTTCTGTTTTTAAATTAAGTTTACAAAATTCAAGACTCTCTGAAAATATTTGTGTAATTTTTAAGGCTGAGAATTGTTATTCTTCTTTACCACCAAAAACTAGATTAATCAATAGAAAACTGTAATTAGCTACATGAAATGAGTATAAGCGACGCATTCTTCAGTCACTTAAAGCACATTATAATGATGACATTTTGTTTTGTCCCTTGCAATGATCTGACAATTCCCAAACCTGAGGAGAAATTGTCATCAGCTTATGATTAACAATGGATGCAATTTCATTTATTGATTTTGTATAGCTAATTTTGGTCCATTTATAAATTGAATATATTTCTTTAATCAAACATGCACTTTGAAGCAATTTATCTGTTAGGTGCATTGCTTCATTTTAATTCATTTCTTTGCTATACTCTTTCTGCACCACCTGGCTTCCACCTGATTCAGTATTAGCTAAAGGGAAATGACGATTGCACCTCACAGCTAGGAGCAATGATGGTCTTTGGATTTAGACAGAAATTTCTTCTTCTTCTTCTTCTTCTTCTTCTTCTTCTTCTCCTCCTCCTCCTCCTCCTCCTTTCCTTCTTCTTCTTTCTTCTTCTCTTTCTTCTTTTTTCTTCTTCCAGTACTAGCCCAGTGCTTTATGAAATTCTGCATTGTAGTGTGGACTTCACTGATTGGTTGCCCATTGGGGGCCCCTACGTTGTACTATTCAAGATGATAGCGAAGATAATGCGATTATGGTACACCAGGGGGGTTCCTAAACCAATGAATGAAATAAATTAATAATGGCGCAAATGAATTCGAAGAGAAGCTATCTGGCATCCATTTCAGGGCAGGGAAAAACCCCGAAAAAACTTTATCCAGACAGCTACTACGAGACTAGAGATGCGATCATAGTTCAAATGTTAAACAGTATATTTCAATACAGATATGCCATATGAATAAAAAACCCAATTTTTGATAACAACTGGAAATTCTGGAGTTCGCAACTAAACACTTCATTATAAAAGAACGACACATTATTACAAGAATGCCAGCAGTACTTTCAGTTAACTTTATTAAGTGCATTTACTCTAAAAAATAGGGAAGCATCATTTAATATGATTAATGTTTAACTTAGTACAAGGTATTGGTTGAAAACACGCTTGAGAATGTAGAAAGTGGAGGAAGATCTAAGCCACTTATTAAGTAAAATACGCTTCTGTTTAAGGCACGGTGTAAGCAAAGTAAGGTACATAATAGTACTAACAGGGAATTGTTAAAAAACAAACTTATATTGAAGAATGTTCTGTACTAGAATGTCTTGCTTTAATCTGACGGGTATTTTGCAGCCATTGACTACTATATTTATTAAAATATCAGTACTGGTTCATAACCCAGTTTTAAGAGCAGTGCTTTGAAACAGAGGGGGCAGTTCTGACCCTGTTGAGTGCATTTCCCTCGTTAAAGTTTTTCATGAAGTTATTTCTAAGCTTATAGATGTATGCTGTTAGCGTGTCTAGTCTCTTGTAACATACAGCGCGAGTGCCACAATCAATACTGCTGATGATTAAATATCTGTCCATTGGCATAAAATATCAGTTATTGTTATTAGTGTTTAATGCCCGTTTTTACTACTGAGGCATCACAGGCAGTGACACTTGTGATACATGAAATGAAATGATAAATTGGGTAATGCTTTTTTTAAAGGAAGGAAACTTCCCAGGCCTAAGTTTAGGGTACCTCCCTGGCATTTGTTATTTGTGAGGACTGAGGAAAACCTGGAAACAACCTCAGTCACGGAGGACAGTCCTGGTGGGAATCGAATCCCAGACCTCCCGTTCACAAGTGCGCGCCTTAACGACCTCGGCCACCCGTGGCGGTATAAACAAATAACGCAATCAGCAAAAACTCTTACTTTTACATGTATTTCTGAGGATTTTAGTTCTGGATTTAGTACATTAATTTTAATTTAGTTCCAATTTTTAAAAAACACTAACAGATATATTACTGGAAATCAATCTTCCAAATTCGGCAATTTTTTTCAAATTGTTTTGTAGGAATCTTATAGTGATCAATACTATAATCTACAACATTCTTTTCGTTCTAAATCTTATAGTTTTGTTTTCAAACATTTGTTTAACGTACGTTCGGTGTACATTGGAATTTCAAAGTACTAAAAGCAGAATGAAACGGAATGAAGTTATGTTGGTATTGAACTGTAGACAACAGGTGCAACAGATACAATAGGTTACGAGAAAAATTTATGTATCCTCTTAGACTTATCACTCTTCAATTTTTGTTTACCGGCCGGGTAGTAGCTCATAGTATGTGTTCTTTATTTGTATTGACTGAGTAGTTTGATTGTATTTAACTTAATGTTAAGTGCTTAAGATTTCCAATATCTAATGTTCAAGCATCTCAGAGGAAAAATGGAGTCAGCGAACTTTGCGGAAGAAAAATAACGTTATGTTTTAATAGTTTATGGATCTAATAAGAGCAACTACAAATAGAATCATTAGGCTTTCAACACAAATAGAAAGTAAAATAAAATGTAAAAGCTTCAGATTAATAGTAGTAATAAAATAGTTCCTATCAGGAACCCTCGTACGCAAACGTCTATCACAATAATTTTCAATTGCTGTGCCCCGAGAATATGAAACAATAAAAGTACTGACTGGTGTCAATCCCTATTACGATATAAACACCCACTAAATAGAAGGTTTAGTATTTAGTTTATATAATAATACTAATACTAATAATTATATCTTTCATATGTAAATAAAATATATAGAACGGCCTTTTTGATATTGAAAACTTTGTAAAATATCTCTAATTTAAGTATTTATTTGGTTTATTTAAGGACACTCTTCAACAACTCAGGTCATCAGCGTCCCATTCAATTCAGGGCGTAAAACGGCCGATAAATTTTGCTCAGAAGCCTCTTCTTTCAGTCTTGAAGTTCTTTTATATGCCGTAAACCTACGACACGGGACCCATGACTTTACTTCCCTCCCAAAGAAAGATAGCTTGAGATAAAAATAAAATAAAAACTGCATTGCTCTTACAGATAGAAAGGAAAACTAGATTTTGGAAAAGTCTAGAAAATAAAATTCTGCTTTATGCTATGGGAAATGCAGATAAAATGTGTTAAAATCAGAAATTATTGGCATTTCAAGAAACCTCATTGAAAGTGTTCCAGAGCCACAAATATGATTTGATTTCTTACAAATTCATCGACAAATATATTGAGCAACCAACTGCGCAAGTAAATTGCATTGTGACCAAAATAGAACGAGACACAATCTTTCTGTAAAATGTCCAGAAAATACCAATATACTTTTTGTTTGAGGAGATATGGTTGAAATATATCCAGAGTTGGGGTATTTTCGGCAAGAGCCATTTTCGAAAGTTTTCTATGTTTAGAAACAAACCCCGATTGCCCTAAACTCTCACTCACGAATACAAAGAAAGCACATTGTGCAAGGATGACTTTAAAAATTCAAAGGCCACATTGACAGTTTCTGAAGTCTATAGTTCGGCATTTTTTAAAAATAAAAGGTTCGGTAAAGCATGCACTAAACTAAAAGAAAAAAAAAATGTCCCGAAGATAGAAAGAGAAACTAGCATTTGTAAATTATCCCCAAAATAAAATAAATGTTGCACTTTCGGATAGCTGGATAAAATAAGTCCCAAAATATGAGTATTTTCGGTCAATTGAGAGGGGTGCCTCAATTTCGAAATAGTCCATGCTGGGAGCTTTATTTCTGGGCTGGCTCTGTTGTATTTGGCCCCGGCTGGCGTTGCTTCTTGTAGATGTTGTTTGGTTGTTGTTTCCACCCCGAAAACAACAAACCATCAGGGCAATTGCGCTAATTTCATCGAACCTAAATGAACAGGTCTAGAAAGAGGTTTTGATGTTGTAAATAAGTACGCGATTTGACGTTACTTTTAAGCCCGATTTAATTCACGTAACTTCCTTTAAAATATCGGTGCTTTGCGAGTCAAATCACTTTAGTACATTTATTAAACGAAGTTTAGACTATTGGAAGGTTTATCCCAACGAATCGTAACATTGTAAGCACCGGACCGAAGATCAAACAACTGCTTTCATTATAGATTTAAATTTTGGACACTCCGACTGTGTGAATGCGTGGCGATGCTAGGATGAAGCGAGAAATGAAGCCAGAATATTGGTTGAAAAAGAATGGAGAGAATTGAATAGTGTAGGATGGCGCCAGAAGATATCAGGGAGATCGCTACAAAGAAGACAAAAGGAGAAAAGAGACTAAAATCGAATGAAAAACAGCGCCCAGTATTGTCCTCATACTCGTACATCTTATTCAAATAAGAATCGTTGCGGGCAAGCAACCCACGCGAAACACATAACAGCATCGAGTTTAACCTTAAAAATTCAAAATTTGCATCTCCACTGGTTGTTTATAAATTTTCCTGCCCTCACCTGATTCGTTTGTTCACAGGAGTTTAAAAAATCTTTCATTATAGATTTAAATTTTCGATAGTAAAAGGTTCGTAAAAAGACACGAAACTAAAGCAGAAGATTTAGATGCTAATGGCATTTGAAATCGGTGCCCAGAATTTGGAAAATGACCAGAACACAAAAATCTACATTATGGTTACGGATGTATTGGTCAAAATATGTTAAAAAAAAAAAGGACATTTTCGGAAATGTTCGAAAAGCGAACCTGAATTTCGAAACGCCCCTTGCCTATAAATATGTTTTGGTTGGTCCGAAACTTCACCCAAAATTACAACCAGCGTTCCTGAACGGGGAAAAAAAAAAAAAAAAAAAAAAAAAAAAAAAAGATCATAGAAATCCAAAATTGAATATCGATATTTCCATCACACCCCTCTTGATGTATAGCAGATAACTTTTCCAGCATTCCACACCTCTTTTCCTTCATGCAGTAACTCAGCATGATACTTTCCAGTCACTGTTGCAATCCTTTGTTTGAAGTTTATCATCAAAATTATTCTGCGGTTCCAAAAAAAATTGTGGCAATGAATTTAATGGTGGACTGTGTTATCTTGGTCTTTCTAGAGGTGCTTCGGCTTTCTTCCGCCATTCCATTGATTCTCTTTTTGAAAAAGGGTCATCGAGGAGGAACATAATTTCGTTACCTGTGTCGATGCATATCAATACTGCCCTCTCGTTATCACGGCAAATATAAAATTTCTGAAAAAAACATTCCTTGCGCACTTGCATTTGGACTGCTGAAAGAATCCGGGGCAGACTTCTTGCACTGGACTTATGTAAAAGTTGATGAAGGATATGAAGTGCACTTTTTTTAAAAAAAGTTCCACCCTTGTAATTGTTTCTTTTGTCCAAAGAGAAATAACGCAATGCACTAAACTAAAGGGAGAGAGAGAGAGAAACACTCATTTTGAATATCAGAAAGAAGCTTTCTGGCAATGTTCACTAAATAGAATACATTTTAACCTTTCAGTGATGTGAATATATAACATTTTAGGCATATATGGCCTCTCGAGAGGGAAATCTCATTTTCCAAGTTGTTCTAAGACCATAAAGTATGCCCCTAGTGCTCTAAAAATTTCCACACGAATTCAACGAGGGTCGGTCAACAACTAGCAGAGTCCCATAGATTTGTTGAACTTTTTCGGCAACAAAAAATGGCCAGTATTTGAAAATTTACGCTAAGCTAAAGGAGAAAACATTGTGACCGGCGGATGGAATGGAACAGCAGCTTTCGAAAAATATGTAGAACACAAACATTTGGAAATAAATAAATATTTAAGTAATTCTGACATTATGAAATTATAATCTATTGAACAAAGCAGATGTTGCTCGTGTATTTCATGCGCATGCCCTTAATTTTTTCAGGCATGCACGCTGCCCCCACCTTCAAAACGGACTTAATTCTTCAGTGATGAAAATTTTAATTTCTTGTAGTTCATGTTGAATTCTGATTTATTCATTAACTTACCTTGTCTCAATGAGAGTGATTACGATAATTATAAACGTCAGAAATTCAGTGATTCGGTATCAGTTTTTCCACTAATAGGGAGATTATTTAAAAAACTACTCCCCCCTCATGTTCTATGGCACAAAACAAGCTATAGAAAAATAAAATTTCCTACGCTTTGCCCTCAAAGGATTTGAAGGGGATTCAAATATGAATCTGTAGTTGGAGAGAGAGAGAGAGAGAGAGAGAGAGAGAGAGAGAGAGAGAGAGAGACGGTATGTGGGGAGGGAGTTAATAGTATTCATTTATTTTGCTATAAGCATTCATAATTACGTTCAGCTTTCAGGGACAAAGAGAGAGCGAGGGATGGAAAGACACTGCCAAATTATTCTCCTGTTTCCTTCAAAATATATTAGAGGATATGTTAAAAACTAAGTGTTGCAAGAATGATCATAGTATATCTTTTTTTTTTTTTCAGGTGTAACTGATGTCACAGCATTCTTCAATTTGAACCACCAAGCATTCAGGTTAAACATTTTTGTCATAAATTTTATCCACCGAGTAATTTCTACAATTGTACACTTCAGTTTAGCATTTGAGGAATAAGGGAAGAAAGAAAAATTATTATGTATATGTACTTTTGTTTTTCATTTAGGAAAAACATTTTGAGCATAATTATCACACTAATCTGTAAAAATATACTGCCAGCAAAGAAAGAAAGAAAGAAAGAAAGAAAGAAAGAAAGAAAGAAAGAAAGAAAGAAAGAAAAGATCTTGCATGAAGCATTCACTAAATGTTTACTAAAATAAATGTCTCTCCTTTCTTTAAGTTTCTCATACATTTCAGATCTTTGTTAATAGTTTCGCTTCGTATTCTTGTTGAAAAACAAGAATTAATGTGTCAGGAATAAATACAAATACTTAGCATGCAGCAGTATATTTAAACAGTATACAGTCCGCAACTCGTGTTTTTTTTTCCTCCTAACAATATATTAAAAACAACAATAAAATGTAACGTTAGAGAACGCAATAATTAGCCCACTCTGACTTCTCAGTTCTCATTCCACAGATCGGCGATAGGCAGAAGTGCCAAAAGTGTCGACTTAATTTCATAAGCCTCCTCTACTAACCATTCAGGTTTACTCTTATTTATAATAATGCTGGCCCTTTTTAAAGCTTAATGTTAAATAAGGACATATTAGGTGAGTTGCCTTTATAGTGGAAGAGTTTCTTATAGTTTAGATTCCTCAAAGGCCACTGGCGCGAAAGAGCAAAAAGTTAATGGAAAATAATAACGTTCCCCTCAAGACAAATCGCTTAGGGAAGCTCCTTTTGCAAAAATTTAGATAGGGAGGACAGGCTCAGTGCGCATGTGCAAGAAAAGTCCACAGATTCTGCGTGCCCTTCATTCTCTTCCCAACAGCTTCATATCAATTCCATTTAAACCAAAGCATTCTATCATGCTAACCTGGACACAAGGAGAATGTTTCCTGATCCATTCTCTTCACACATACACACCTCAAGTTGTATGCTTTCGCAGAAGCTGTTTAAACTGCGCGCTTCTCTTGTAAACTACAATACAGGTGCTGAAACATTCAGGGTGTGCATTTATTAAATTCTATAATCTTTTATGAATTGACACCCCTCACATACCCTTCAAAATTAAAGGGAGGACAAGTGTCCTTGTGTCCTTTAGCTACTGCCTTTTGATTAATTTTTATGGGGACACTTAAAATCAAAAGTCTGCAATGCAAATGGAACATTTAGAAACTCTCTAAAACAAAATTTCGTATATATGCATAATGTGGCAGAAACCTATACAAATATATACTTTGAAAGGCGCATTGGAGAAAGAGGGTAGTAATTTGAACAGGATTATTGTAAGCACGTTGAAACAGGTAAAATACTTTCTCGTTTATTTTATTTATTTTAACGAATACCAAAGTATTAAATTGAATGAATAGATTCCTTCAGGCAAATGAGTGTAATAAATGTATGTAATAAAATCTATGCATATTTCAATTCAACGTTAAATTTAGGTTAGAACGATTTTGGTGCAAGGAATTGATATATACATAAGTAAAAATTATATATATGGTAACCTTCTATACTATATGAAACTGTGAACTTATGATCGTTAATGCTTTAAATATGTGTTGGCAACACTGCATAGGGTGCGGAAGAGAACACATGTGCTAGTGTTACACTGTTAAGGTTAAGTAATTGTGTTGTTATACAAGGTTGCTTTAGCCTTGTAAACTTAATGTTGAAAGATTTATAAAACCTCTCTTAATCTGCGGGTAGCATTTTTTCCCCTGTAATTATGGAGAGTGATGACGTAAGTGATTATAGATGTACTGATTAATTTAGTTAACCTATGATTGAAGCCATTTTTAATTCTTTAAGTTATTTAAGAATTTTTTTTCCTTTTTAGGTAGTATGGAGCATTATAAACAAGTCATTTTGTTCATTCAAAGTAAGGTAAGAGGTTCATTATTACAAATTTGTGTTAGTCCACCACTTTTTGGTAAAAACTCACAAAATTACCTTCAATTATATTTAAGGATACTTTGAGTAGACCCTAACAGATGTTCTAAATCTATGTGTGTGTAAAAGAGAGAGAGCGAGCTCAGTTCACAGGTGCAAATGGAGATTATGTATGTCATTTGCATTCATGTAAGTTGTAACGACATAACATAGCATGCTAATAAGTAAATAATAGGAATTTCCTCATATTAGTCATGAATGTTTGAAGATATTGGTTATTATAATGCAGCTTTTGATCTAGGAGCCTATACAATGGTGGACATTGTTATAAAGTTTAATTTATTTCTAGTAATATAGGTCTTCATTTTGCTAGTTAATCAGATATTGATTTTGCCATTGGCAAGCTACCTTGCCACTTGCCAAGGAAAGTGATGCGACATGGTTGGATTTATTAATACACATTTTGTTTATTTTATAAGATTCAACAGTTTCTATGATGTTGAATACAAAGTGTCTGCCCTCAGCTGTGAAACATGCCTAACTCATGAAAATATTTGCAGAAACTTGCTGCTATTAACCCTGCTGAAAATTGGCAAACCAATAATTCTAACCTTCCAATTTTCTTTCCTATACATGCTCATCTTCTAATTTTCTTCCCCATACATACAAAGCAATTCATATTCAGAATATGCAAGTAATTTTAAATTCATTTCTAATTCTTAAAAGTGTTATTGAAAAAATAAGAACATAAATGTACTGAAAGACCAAAAATGTTTAAAACTGTCATAATTTATTAAGAATGATGAATGTTATTTTTCTGCTTCAGCAAACAATGTTCATGTTAAATGTATGTATACCATAATGAAAAATGCAAAATAAGCTCCATTTAAACTCAGAATGTAAACAATTTTTAAAAATTGAACAAAATATGTTGATTTCTATAAATGAGCTTGCACTACTGAAGGTTAGTGAAGCAACAAGTGGTATGTCTTGAAACATTTAATGGTGTGCAGATCATAAGCTTCTTTCTTGTTGTTGCATTATAAGAAGATATATATGAAGTTTTTTTAAATGAAAAAGTTACATTTTAAATGAAATGTAAGGTTATATGGATGAAAAAATATATTGTAACACAAATATAAATCATTAAGTACAATAGACTGTTTTATTTTTTGGGTGTGGAGCCACAACATTTATTTTAAATGTACTTCTTGGAGGTTTTTGATTTTAAAATTCAGGATAAGGAAATCAGTGGAAAGCCATATTCATCTACACTTGTTTACTCTTTCAGTCTTTAGTTTTGAAATGAACCGTGTTCCATGAGATATCCCAATTTTTTTCACTTTGAAAAGGTGACAATTCTCTTACATACCTTGCATATTTTACTGTTGTACAAATTACATAATGAGCATCAACAGATAATCTCTTTTCTCTTATTTTTCAGCACAGCATCACAACGCTTCTGCAGAAATGAGTTCAATTTGACAGGATTGTGTGGTCGTGCAACTTGTCCACTAGCAAATAGTCAATATGCAACTATTAGGGAAGAAAATGGCATTGTTTATCTTTACATGAAAACAATTGAGAGGTAATTTTTTATTATACTTGTCACATATATAATGGATAATTGCATTCATTAATCTAATCCTTATATTTTTTGATGAGAGTAATAAGTATATTATATTTTTCAATTAATGTCTTTTCTGTTCCCAAAATTAGACATCTGCAAGATGTAGACATATTTAAACTCTCTGATACTTATTGTAATATGCGGAATAGTTATGTACTGAAAATCTTGAAAGCAATTGAGGACAGCGCAAAAGCGAGGGGTGTTCATGATATACATTTAGTGGCCTCAAGAGTCATTCTTATTTTGTCTTATTTTGAGTGGGTAACTAGCAAACCTGTCAGAGAAACCTGTGAAAACTGAAACTGTTACATTCTTGCATCCATTGAGTTGAAAACCATTCCTACTAAATATATAAATGAATAAATGAATGAATTTATTCAGTACTCAGTATAATAAATGCAAAGTAGAATACAGAATGAAGAATTATACAATCTATCACCTTACTATTTGTATTTATTAGTTATAAATCTTTCTAGTAATATTTAGTCTGAATTTAGTTGCTGATTTTCTTATTCATCTATTGTGTTTATTGAATATTGATTCATCCATGTAATTAAAACTACCATCTCTAATAATTTTCCGCTTATGTAATTTCTTTTAGTGTACTTATTAATCCACCCTCAACCATTTCTGCTTCACTTTCCCAAAATAAGTTTTTAGTTCTTGTATTTTTTCTCTGAACTTAAATTAAATGATATAGATTAGTATGAATTTGTAAAGGGTTCATTTTTTTAATTTAATGTATATTTTATGCTATCATTTTAAATTTATTTTTCAATGATTTATAAACCTAAAAATCCCAAAACCTAACTGATAGAAACAACAAGGGCCTTGTGGGCCTCTTAGCCTCTTAACAGTTTGCAAATGAAATAGATTAAAGTTTCCTCAAATGGAGGAGAAATAAACCTTTTTTTTTAACTTACGAAGCTGTTGATAATGGAGTGATAATATATCCTAAACTTAGGTATTCATTTTTTACACTGAACTCCCATTTACTTACATAAAATAAGATGCGTTTCAGGAGAATCGCTCCCATCTTCAGTTGCTCACTGAACCGCCGTTAAATTTAGGAGTAACGGTGGTTCAATGAGCAACTGAAGATGGGAGAGATTCTCCCAAAACGCATCTTATTTTATGTAAGTAAATGGAGTACAGTGTAAAAAATGAATGCCTAAGTTTAGGACTATGAAGAGATTTTAATGTAAAATTATACACGCCCATAATAGGGATTTTAAAAAATTCCAATGATGTCATTTACGAGTACAACAAAAATGAAATATAATTATTTATTGCCTAAAGAGAAAAAACATAAAATTAAAGATGTTACATGTAAAATATTTAGATAATTCTCTGTGAGTAAAGAAAGTCAATCTTATTCAATAAGGATATCACTCATCGTGGCTACATATGTCATATTAAAAAGTGTGATAAATATTATTGTAGTGGTATTTTCATGCACAGAACAAGAATAAAAACTTGGTAACTGATTATTTAAATGAGATATATTTAAGAAATATATGCTTAAAATATATCAGAACTTCCAAGTTTACAAAAAAATTTGGATAAAATTAAATGAGAACCAGTTATGAGAGAGGTTGCAATTGACAGAAAGTGCTCATGTGAGTGAAGTAATGCATTGACTTTGTACAGATGAGAAGATGCGATGTTATTTTATTAATTTATTTATTTTCTAAGAATGTTTCATATTTTTCTTTCAGAGCTGCATTTCCCAAAAATACTTGGGAGAAGGTGAAACTGTCCAGAAACTTTGAGAAGGCTATATACCAGATAAATGAAAATCTGCTCTATTGGCCCAATTATTTGAAGCAAAAATGTAAGCAGCGATTTGTAAAAATCACACAATATCTAATTCGAATGAGGAAATTAACACTCAGAAGACAGTAAGTTGAATATAATTTATAATTTGCTCTTAACTTTGAATTGAATAGGGTTATACTTTTAGGTCCCAGAATAAATTTTGCATGCATTTATTGGGAAACTTACTAGCAGCATGTAGGAAGATATAACAGCTATTAACTGCTGCTGGTATACAGCAACTGGTAATCACTGTGTGAAATGTAACTGATGCAGTTTCACAGATACTGCTGTTAAATGAGAGATGGATAATGAGTTCGGAGTTTATGTGTCATAATTAGTCAATAAGCTTAAATGCAAAGGCAGTCTTAATAAGTTATCTGCCTAACAATAAAGGAATAAGTTTTTGACTTTAACATTATTTTAATATTTTAGCATCATCTTCCTTAAGCCTTTATTACAATGATGCTCAAATGCCATGTATCAGGTCTCTGAAGTGATTTTGCAGAAAGTCTGCAAAATGCTCCTTAATAGCTGCAGCTACCTCTGAAAAAAATGTTTATTAGTACGGAGTTTGAGCTAAGGAAACATGAAAGTCAAAGGAGAGGCAAATCTCAGGGATAGGATGGACTTGAACAATTCATACTTCAAAGCTTTCAGTTTTCTTGTTGAAACTTAATTTTTTCTTCTGCAAATCACTTAATTGGTTTAAAAGATTGGAATAATACCCCTTTTATTTTTCTGTGAATAATCAATTAGTAAAATTCCTTAAGCATCTTAAAATTCTTGATGTCTTAAAATTTCCCTCAGCTGCTACTGAGTTTGTCTTCTGTGGTGTTGAACAACCGGCTTCTGTCCACTGTTTTGATTATGATTTATGATGGTGGATCCATGTTTCATCTACAGCCAGTGCACAAAATCATTTCTGTTGCTGTTAAAATGCTCCAAAGTTGTTGCAATATTTGCATATGAATATATTTTTGATCTGCTGTTAGCAAGCATGGTATCCATCTTGCACAAAGTTTTTTCATATTCAGTTCTTCATGTAAAATATAACCTATACATACCTTCAAAATGCCTATAGCCTCAGCAATTTCATGTACTAACTCATGGGTTATCTAATAATTATCATGTACAATTTGTTCATTGAATTTTTCTGTTGTTGCACTTGTTGGATGTTCTTCACATGGATCATCTTAAAGGCTGGCACTGCTTGTTTAAATTCAGCAGACCAATTTTAATCTTTATGGCACACCCTTATGAATGGGACATTTGGGGTTCAATTGTTGCCAGAAACATCCTCCCTCACTGAGGTTTTTTTTTCCGGATTTTCTCTAGTTCTCATCAGTGGCAAATGCCAGGGAGAATGCCTTCTTCTCAAGGAAAAAAAAATCCTTTCCAATTTGTCATTTCATCTCATGTATCATCCAAATCCACCAGTTATGATGCCTTGATAGTGAAAATGGGCATTAAACTATAAAAATAAATTAGAATTGAATTTATATTTATGTTCTGTGTTACTAGTACGCCAGAAAAATCTTTGGATAGAACTTCTGATTAGTTTATTAAAGAATACTGATGACGTAAGAACAGGGAAATGTACTTGAGAAAAATACCTAGAAATTTAGTGTAATTAGTTCTCTGGGCCAACATCACATGGCATTTGTGTTCTTAGTGTGTATTCTAGTAAATGTTAATAGCCTCTCATAGTATAAAAAATAAATATTTTGCATATCTACTTACCAATTCTAAGCAAGTAATTATTAACCTGAATGTTCTTTGAAATTCATCATTATCTTTTGTAATTCTTTACAAAAAACTATTGTTAATTTTATAATGGATGTTCATTTTTAATTTTCCTAAGGTGCAGGAGAGATTTGTTTCATTCTCTCTTTTAAAGCTTCCCAAAGATAGCAGTAACTTGAACTCCTCAATAAGTAGTGTTTTCTTTGTATGAAACTTATTATTGTTAATGCTTCCCATCTTCAAAATTTATATGTATTACAGATAAATTTGAGTTTTAATAATATAGAATTTTACACCAACTTTCCCCAAATTTCACATGGTAACTTTGTTGACACAAACAAATCTTCTCATGAATACTCATAATACATGCAGGTTTACTAGAATCTTATAGTTTACTTTTGTGCAGCCCATAGTTTAAAGCCAACAAAAAGATCAATCCCAGTTCCTATCCAGGATTTATAAAACTGTGACTCTTAAGTGCATGCATTTCTGATGAGATCATAAAGATATATTCAAATCTGGATGAATTTTTCTTCTTCCTCTCTCCCTCCCTTCTTCTCTCCCTCTGTCCCTCATACCTACCTACCTTCCTTGCTTGTTTGCTTCCTTTTTTCTTTCCTATCTACCCACCTACTTACTAACATGAATGAGTGGAAAGGTTTCAATTTTACTCTTTTCTTAAAGAGTAAAGAATTTTTGGGCCTAAAATTGACTGTTAATTGCATTCATCTGGATTGAACAAGGAGATGTTCACCTGCAAACAGGAAGCAAGTTATGTAATTCAGTTATCTATTTCATTTAACAAAGCAATTGCTCAAAATAATGACCTGCTTCTGAGCACAATGTTGCAATGAAATCCTTGCATGTTGTGACATAAGGTGTAATGGATCTGCAGGTCTCAGTGATGAGCTGTCAAAATGACCAGAATTTTCCTGTTCATTCACTATTTTTTTTAATAACCCCATAGGACAAAGTCAAGTGGCATAAGATTGGGTAATTTGGCAGGCCAGGATACAGGCTCTCCTCTTCATATCCATTTACTAGGATGTATATTATGCAGTTGGTTTTGGACAGCCATGGACTGTGTGGTGGAGCCCATTTTTTTGCAGAGCATGAGGATATTGTGCTCCAATTAATGACTATCAAAAGAAATATGATTCATTGAGATGGTCACCCAAGATACAACAGATGTCGGTCCTGGTGGTATAATGGTTACCATACTTGCCTCCTAAACTCAAGATGCGGGTTCGAACCCAGCCAGGATCGATGGATTTTTTCAGGCATAAAAATCATAAGTATGGCTTCCTTCGGAAGGGAAGTAAAGCCATGGGTCCTGTGTTATACATTTACGACACAAAAAAGAACCTCAAGCCTGAAAGAGAGGCCTCTGAGCAAAATTTGCCAGCTGTTTCACACCCTGAATTGAATGGGATGCTGATGACCTGAGATGTTAAAGAGCATCCATAAATCAATCAATCAATCAAAAAAAAAAAAAGATACAACAGATGTTTATTCCCCACTATACTTAAAAATGCTGCCTATCGTATTATCAGAGAATTATCAAAAGCTAAAAATGCTTAATGTGATGTTTCACAATTCCATTACTGCAATATGTTAACTCATTCAAAAATAATATTGTTGAGAAAAAGGCTGCATTACATTGTCCACATTGTGTAACATCCATTGACAATTTTGAAATTACGACAATGGAGATAATGGTGTAGTTGGAAATGGTAAGAATGAAGATTGTTTATGCAGTATTTGAGTAACAGACATCTGGTCTTTTGTACTAATGCCTGTGTACTAAAAGCAGAGCCATTTTGGACACTATCCAGAACAACTTCTTTATTATGACCTCTTACAGGACATGTGCTACCAAGTGATCCTGTTGCTCATAACATCTTTCAACACTCTAAAAGTAAATTCTATCTAATCTGTCGTCTAACACACTCTTATGCTTCACTTACTTTTAAATATGGTGGGACTGGTTTCGAAGGGACATTCTCTCCATCTTCAACCAACTTGATGACTGATACTGAGCGTCAAGTTGGTTAAAGATGTAGAGGAAGTCTCTTCGAAACCAGTCCCACCATATTTAAAAGTAAGTGAAGCATAAGAGTGTGTTAGACAACAGATTAGTTAGAATTTACATTTAACAAGCTTCAATGTGCGAGTTCCAACAGAATTTTTTAAAAATGTCTGATTTTTCGAAATTTCTTGAATGAACTCTAAAACATGTTGGTTGTTGGTTGTCTTCTATGAACAAACTTTGTGCTGTGGTTTTTATTTATATATAAAAACTTTGTGTCAGACATTAGATATATTTACAGTGCATGCTCACTCCACCTCCACCTCAACATTTAATATCCATGTCATATCTTTTGATTCACCGTTTCAAGCATTTATTCAACATTCTAACACAATGGATTGTTTGGCAAAATTTATTGTATCCATCAGGTAAGGCTAGATGTAATCAAACCAGGTATGAATTTCATGTTTTTATAACAGCCTTTTCCTTTTGGTACATTACAGTTTTCATGTAAAGGGAGGCCTGGTTTACATTGCTATCATATAGTTGGCAAGTAGAGGAACATACCAGCTTACTGCAGAATTGCATGTCTTGAATCTTGGGGAATATTAGTATAGAGTTAAGAACAAATGGTTATGGTCAGTAAGGAGAAAGGATGTGTGAATTGGATTGTGTTCATCTTAGGTAAGGCTGAGTAGTATTGTGATTATTTGTGTATTAGATCAGAAGTTTAAATGTGTATGGATGTAAGTTAGTTAAGGGCAGAAGTTTTATAAATGAGAACAAATTCATTGATAATTTAGGGTGATTATTGAATTGTATAAAATGTTTTAGTGTGTCATTATAGTGTTTCTTTTTTAAGTAGAAGTGATGGAGCCATGGTCTTCTGGATAACCAAGGACTGGATTTTAACAAACACTATTAAATATTTTTAGTTGAATGGTGTGAATTAATATGTTAATTAAAATTTTGTATGGGAGTGAATTAAATTATTGGCCTGGAAGAGAACCTAGATTATATTTATAAACTTATTACTATTTAAATATATAAGCATATCTTCAAGAATTATAAGGGATAAAGGACCAAGGGGTATAGGTTGTTTATGTTTTGTGCTTTCCATCTGCAAGACTTTATTCACATTGTCCTGTATTATGGAAAGATAAATGTAAAAAATTAAAGAGAGACTTTATATAGTAAATTCTGACAATTTTGAGATTTTAAAAATGAACCTTTTTTATAGACAGCTTCCATTTCTTAAAGAGGAATTCAGCAAGTGATGATTAATTTCTCAGCAAGTGCCAAAAATGCTTAGAAAAGGAGGATTGATAATTTCACTATTTACTAGTATGTACTTACATCATTATATTCAATAACTGGAAATCGACCAACGTTTTTTGAATTTCCTTATTTGACATACCTGCTGTGAACATCTATGTTGTATGACATTGCTAATCACTCCATATTAATAGACTGACCATTTGTTTGATTATATTGCAGGAAAAAGCTTGTACCACTTCAAAAGAAAATTGAAGTAAGGGAGAGGAGAAGAGAGGCAAAGGCCTTAATAGCTGCTAGGTTAGACACTGCAATTGAAAAACAGCTGATGGAAAGACTGAGAAAAGGAGTGGTGAGTAGCTGTATAGAATACTTTTATTTACAGATTAATTGTATTTAAAAGTAACCAAACTCTAAACAATGTAAAAATATATGTTTACATGAATTTATCACTGGTTTGTCACATATTCTTTTGAACAAGTATGTGGTTTCTAAATATTGCTGTCGGTCCTGGTGGTGTAGTGGTTACCATACTTGCCACCTACACCCAAAACGTGGGTTCGAACCTGGCCAGGATCGATGGATTTTTTCGGGCGTAAAAATCCTAAGTATGGCTTCCTTTGGAAGGGAAGTAAAGCCGTAGGTCCTGTGTCGTACATTTACGGCACGAAAAAGAACCTCAAGCCTGAAAGAAGAGGCCTCTGAGCAAAATTTGTCGGCCGTTTCACGCCCTGAGTTGAATGGGATGCTGATGACCTCAGATGTTAAAGAGCGTCCATAAATAAATCAATAAAAAAAAAATATATTACTGCAATAATTTTGTTAGCTTTTATTCATTCGTTCTCTTCAGTTTCAAGGGCATCTAGTAACTATAATGCAAATACTGTACAGTACAGTACAGTATGACTGATTAAATTATACACTTAGGTAAACTAGTCTTGGGATACACAAGATAGTATCGAATACACTTTACATCATAAAGCTGTTGCTTGTGGTGGTATGATTAAACAGTTCTCAAGTTTACCTATCTAAATAGGTGATTAGCTAAAATATTCTCCAAGGCAGATAGCAACCTTTAGCATATCTCAAGTATAAACATTTTAATATTAAACTTTAAGCATTTGAAAATTTCTTAAACTGCAGTTCCAAGTATAACTTAACATGGTTTCAAAAACTAATTTGCTATAGAGGCTCAGAAGTTCTGCTGGTAATAAGAAATGTTTGGTACTTTCATTTTATTTTGGTACAATGTTTATAGTTATCTTTTGTATATTCATATCGTTATTCTTTAAAATTTTTCCCATTTTTTGTCATTCCATGAATTTTTTTATGACTGTCTCTTATATTTTTTGATCCCTTGAATCCAAGTTAGATATAGTCTTTCCTTTTTTTCTATTCTCATTTGGTTCCCATTCCATTGTACTTTGTGGTAATCACATGTCCACACCAGATGAGTGTGTGTAAAATAATTGAGAAATAAAGTTTTTACACCTCTGCCACCCATGGTGGTAATCCTGTTTGTGATAGTATCATTATGAACTCTGCACCTCCTGAAAACTTTTCATTATTTTCTGCAAAGATGTATCTCTATTACCAATAATTTTGAATTATATTCAGTTTTTAATTGATAAATTTTTATGCTATGTGTAATTGATACTTTAATCAGCCTACATATTGTGCATGTAGTGGAGGGGAGGGGAGATTTATGTCAAAACTGCTAATGCATTTACAGAAAATGTGCATAGTTGGATACAAATTATATCATACTAGTAACTTCTGCTTAGAAGTAAAGTGTGGTTACAACTGTATCATGTAATTTGGAACACAGTAAAAAGAGGTAGATATCATTTCTAATGAATAATGAAGCCATTTGTTTTGGCAAGGTAACTGCAGGTAATAGTTTAAAACAGAAAATATATCACATAAAACAATATACATCTTAAATAACTTTTATCTGAACATGTATTGTGCCATATGAAGGATGAAAGGTGATAACCAGGCTGAATAAGTTCAGGGGGATTGGCTTAAGTTTCCCAGGCATTCACCTAAATAAATGAGGGAAAACTCCAGAAAAAACCTTAGTTAGGAAACTAACTCAACCAGGAATAAAATCCATCCCCAGTGTGGGAAGCACAAATACTACTGCTAGACTATGGCAGTTGATTAAAGTTTGTATATGTTTGCTAATCTGCAGATCATCATCATCATCATTATTGCACTTCTTTTGGCACTGTATTAAGAGGGTTCTTAGACAAGCAATTTGAGATAGGGAACCCAGGGTCAAGGTTTCAAACATGTTAGGGCTTAAAGTTTCAAAAGGATATGCTCTCCACTAACTTTGACTTTAATGCACCTTAAAGCAAAGTTCACATAAACACGTATCAACAGATTGAAATATAGTATGATTTTTAATGACTTCTATTAGGGAATCCTCTAGATCTTATGCTACAACCTCCTGCTTCCCCATAAATTATATATAAGTTGGCAGGTTCAGAAAAACAGTAACCATTCTCCATTTCTTCTATTTGTTATTTATTTGATGAGTAATTTATCTTATTTTGGTTACAAAACAAACAACTGTTGCATGTAACAATTGACAGATAGGTCACAGCATTAGGAAAAAACTGACTTTGTTTCTAACAATTGATTTATTTCTATTAGCATACCAATACAGTGACTTGCATTCATATGTTTAGCCTGAATTTTACAAATTATTTTAATGTTAAATTGTGAAGATATTGTTCAGTGGTTTTTAACAACCAGATTTGTTTCAACTGTTAAGAAGGCATGAAGGTATTCCACTACAAATTTTAATGCACTTTAGTATGAATTTCTGAGCACCATTGCAATTTAACCTCAACTTAGGTATTCATTTTTTACACTAAACTCCATTCACTTACACAAAAGTAAGACGCGTTTTGGGAAAATCTCTCCCATCTTCAGATGCTCACTGAACTGCCGTTACTCAAAACTATGACTGGACAAATTGATGCTCCTGTGGTGGCCTCTGTTGGTTGAAGTAGGAAGTTGCTGAGCTCATCCATAGGAGGAAACTCGAAATTCATTAGGTTTTCTCTATTTTTTAATATGAAAAATTTTTCCCAAGTGGATAACTCCATTGGGCTGTGAAGATGTTTCAGCAGTTTTATTACCGGTTTTATTTCATGGTTTTTGGTCCAAAAGTGAGCTGCTACTGCTGATTTATCCACCTGTTTAAACTGAATATTCCTAAAATGTTCTTTCCTCCGAATTTCCAAATTTCTTTTTGTTTCCCGTATGTAGCTCTGTTCACAATCTGCACATTTTATTTCGTAAATTGCTGATTTCTGTTCTGTTAATACGGAGTCTTTTACTGTGCAACCTAATAAATTCTTGATATCTGTTCTTTGGGGCTAACATTATTCCATGTTCTTTGAAGATTTTCTTGAACTTATTGTGGTAAATTGGATGGTAGGTGAAACTTTTGAATTTGTATTCTTCTTTTGTGTTTTTCAGTGTGGAAACTTCCCTCATCCCTTTTTGTCTTTTAGATTTATTGATAATTTTTATCAGTGTGGCTTTGTTGAAACCATTGATTATAGCTGTCTTTATTATTTGTTTGTATTCTATTTTGTACTCTGCTTCTATGAGTGGAATATTCATCAATCTGTGTGCCAAACTGTGAAAAAATGCATATTTTGCTTCTATGAGTGGAATATTCATCAATCTGTGTGCCAAACTGTGAAAAATTGCATATTTATGTGGAATGGGGTTATAACTCTCATTTTTATGTAGTTTTCTGTGTGTGTTTCTTTTCTGTAAATTCCAAAATTCAAACAATCTCTATTTCTTATAATTTTTAAATCTAGAAATGGTAACCACCCATTTCTTTCTTCTTCTATAGTAAATTGTATGGATTCATGTTGCAAATTAAGAAGCATTGCAATTATTTCAACAGCCCGAAACTTTGACATTTTATGTCTGTGACCCTAGGTCCCTTATTTCAAATTACCCCTCTATATACAGTGAAAATATTTTAACATTATTCATAAACACTCTGTATATATTTTGTATAGGTACGGTAAACTGTGTTTTAATTGAAATAATTAAAACATTATAATTATATGAATTATTACTTATTATTAAGATAGTGTATTAGTTATATTGCACTTAAGTATTATATAATTAAAAAGTATTGGATAAAATATTTCTGAATATAATTGGCCATTTTAAAGCTGTGATATTATTACTGTTGGACACAATATTATCTAAATTACACATTTGTTTTTTTTTTTCCTTTGCTTTAAGTATGGAGATATTTATAATTTCCCACAAACTGCTTTTGACAAAGCACTTGAGAAGGAGCAGATTGAAGAGGAAGTGGAAAGCAATGAGGAGGAAGAGGAAAGGGAGGTATGTAACTTTCATGTAGCTAATTTTTTAATGTCAGTGTCTTTTTTTTTACAATTTACATAAAGATAAAAAATATGAAAACATTCATTGTAAATACCATTATTTGGAATTGCTATTATTGATATGAGAAGTATAATCTTGCCCTTAAAAAGATGCACATTATTATTACTTTTTAATCTTATTATAAACCTAAGTGTTATTACTTTATCTTTCAAAAATACTTAACTTTTAGAAATCCCATTGTGACATTTGATATTCAGTTTGCTATGCAGCACTACTTGGAAAAGGGTAGTTATTAACTAATGTGTATATAGCAATTTTTCATTTAAGGGAAACATATTTAGGGTTATAAATTTCAAATCAAAGAGCGACAAAAGTTTTTCCCTTTAATGAATCTCTAAGGTTGAATATCCGATAATGAATTAAACCATTGCTTCTTAGAAAGATTCCTAAGGAATCTAAAAATTAAGTAGATAGTGGACCTGAATTTCTTTGTTAGAATGTTGAATGTTGAACAGATTATCCCAAATCAGTGCTAGCATTCTTAATCAATGCTTAGATGTTTTCAAAATTGTAATAATTATAAGTAATATAGTGTAAGCTTCAGAATATAAATTATGCTATCCATATCATTAGGTCTATAGTAATTACTGCCCATGCTTCCTTAACACCAATGAAGAAATTCAGCAAATCATTCCTGGAATACTAAAAGTGAGTAAGGAGTTGGATCTGTTATAACAATCTTCATTCACAATAAGCAAACTTCAATTTGCAATATATGATCAGTACAAAAGTGATTGCATTTGCTGATGATTTAATGGTACTAATTAAGGGCAGGAGTTACAAGCAGGAGCTGATCGAAGATGGATGTGTCTACATGCTCGCCATGTGCACTATGTACTATGGGGTATCGACAGAAATCTATTGCATCAGAATTGACCTTTTTAATAAAAGAAAAATTAAAACTGGAAAAAGTGGTTTCAATGATCAAGTGACCATTGTTTGGTACATCTTTGTTTTGATGGCATTATTAGAGATCAGCAGAGTGGAACTAAATCCCAATCTGAAAATGGAACAATAAAATGCTAAAAGGTATCAGAAGAAATTACTGAATTGAGAAAGATGGAGAGGAGGCTAGAAATGAGAATAAGGAGATTACTGAAGATATGAAAGATATTGTTGCAAGCTATCAACAAAGAGTGGAACAAGATCTCAGGAACCATGACAGAAGGATAAGGAAGCTGGAAAAGGCTGAGGCAAATAACAGAAAAGCAAACATCATTTTTGGAATACAGGAAAATAGAGAAAGGAGAACTTGGCAAAAGGTTGAAGAAATATTTAAGGAAAAGCTGGGGATCCAACTACAGGGCTGGGAAATATGTGACTGCTTTGGAATAGATAGAAAAGGAGTTAAGACAGAGGTCAACCCTTGTCAGGTGTACCACCGTGAAATTTAAATGGATGATGCTGAAAAGTACAAAAAAACTAGAGTACGAAGATATTCATTGAGCAAGATTATGGGAAAGAAAAGGAATATAGGGCTTTTTTATTGAAGCAAATGAAAAAAGCTGGAGAAGAATGCAAGATTGCATACATTAGAGTTTGAAGCTTTTCATAGACAGAAAGAAACAGGATATTAATGGACAAAATACAATAGTTGTGGGCTCAACTAGCAGAGGATCAAGGTCCAGGAAACCAAGGTGGCTGAGAAGAAGAAGCAGCAAAAGGAGAGAAGGGGAAAGATGAATGGCTACGACATCACCATGACACATTGTAAGTCTCCTCTACAGCTGGGCAAGGATGCCAACAGAGAAGCACTGGGTTCTTTGGCTGGTCTGAATATATGGAGAGAAGCAGGTTTGAGTGTAGTCTCCATGCCTGGGGCAAGTATTATGCAGGTAGAGGAATGAGTCATGTTGGATAAAGGGGCCAGACTTACAAGAAGCAAAGCAAAGTTGGGGCACTATAGGTTTGGGAGAAAGGATTCAGTATAGGGAGTGTGTACCTTATCTATGCTGCAATGTTGAAGGGTTAATAGCGAAAATAGGAAATGGTGACATTCATCAGATAATCAAGTGGACAGATGTGTTAGCACTGGTTGAGACATGGATATTAAAGGATTCCATCATCAATGTCAATGGGCATGATTATTATGGAAAAAAGGTGAAGGTTAAAGGAAAAGGTCGGGTGTCTGGTGACTTAGGGTTATTTGTGAGAAGAGATAAAAGTTTCAAAATTAAGGTTGAAAAGAATATAGGAGGTGATAAGGTGCTGTGGTGTATATACAGTAATATGTGTGGAAGAGGTACACAAGTGTGTTTAGGTAGTGTTTATAATCCACCTAACTCTTCAAGCTTTTGTGATTCAAATTTGTTCATTACATTGAGACAAAACATTGAAGAACTACAGGACAAATATACACATGTAGAATTAATGTTAGTGGGGGATCTAAATGCAAGAATAGTGGAAGAACGCATTAGGGCAGATTTCAGTACCTGGGGCCCAATAAAAGCAAATTTAGAAAGCGTTGCAGTAATGATAAAGTTTTCAGTAATCAAGGCAAAAAACTAATAGAGTTCTTTGAATAGAATAATTTCTTGATGTGTAATGGAGTAAAAGAGAATGATGAGGGGAAAGAATTCACTTTTATAAACAAAATGGACAAAGTGTTATGGATTATATGTTATATACCATAGATCTGGATAGATATATAGTTGGCTTTGAGATTATGGACATGAAAAGGGCAAGTTATCACTTCCCATTAACATCGATCCTGGTGGTGTAGTGGTAACCATACTTGCCTTCTAAACCCAAGGTTGTGGGTTCAAATCCTGCCACGATCGATGGATTTTTTCGGGCGTAAAAATCGCAAGTATGGCTTCCTTCAGAAGGGAAGTAAAGTCGTGGGTCCGGTGTCGTACATTTGAGGCACGATAAAGACCCTCAAGTCTGAAAGAAGAGGCCTCTGAGCAAAATTTGTCGTCTGTTTCACACCCTAAATAGAGTGGGATGCTGATGACCTGAGATGTTAAAGAGCATCCTTAAATAAACAAATAAAAAAAATCACTTCCCATTAAAAATGGAGATCCAAATGATAGAAGATAGTAGTAGGGAGCAAAATTTCGGTTACGTACCCAATTAAAACATTACAGATGGATAAAAGATTTAGCTGAAATATTCCATACAAAGTTAAATCAAGAAGTGAAACTTATGGGGAAAAGTTATATGTCAGCATCATTAGAGGATGGAAAAGTTGAATGTATTTTTAGTATAGAAGAGCAGGAAACAAAATGAAAGTGTCTGAGGGGAGGTTAAAAGTGGATGATAGCTGGACGATAAAGAATGTTCTGAAACAAGGGGAAGTGTACAGAGAGAGCAGAAATGCTGGAGACAAACAGGAGAGGAGACAGATAAGGGAAATCACCTTGTAGAAAGATGGGGATACAGGTGCCAATTAGAGGCAAAAAAGGAAGAGTGGAGAGAAATGCTTAGCCAGAAGTTAAACCAGGCAGCAAAGAAAAATGATAAGACTATTATGGCAATGATAATTAAAATGCACGAAAGAAAGTGAGGGGATAATGTGATATCACCAACAGAGTGGGCAAGGTTTTTCAGGGTCTTCTGGGAGTAAGAACTTTTGTTATACAAGATAATTTGAATAATGATAATCTATGGAAAATAGACTTGCTAGATAGCAAAATTACTTAAAGTATTGGAACAAATCAACAATATAAAACCTATCAAAACATGTAGAGTAACTGGAATACCAGGGAATGTTGGAAAACTTGGGCAGAAGACCTTAACAGATTAAACATACGGGGACAGTTATTGAACTTAATCTTTGAAGAAGGAAGAATACCAAAAAATTAGAGAGTAGGAATTGTAATTCCAATTTATAAAAATAAAGGAGATATTAGAAACACAACAAATTATAGAGGAATTAATTATTGGGAAACTTTTCAACAGATTGCTAGCAAAAAGATTACAAGATTGGACAGAGAAAGAAAAGAAAATTTCAGTATTCCAATTAGGTTTCAGGAAAGGTAAAAGAACAGTTGATAATATTTTTATAATTAGAACATTAGTTGATAAATATCTTAGTAACAAAAGAGGTAGAATCTGTTTGTTGTTTCTGGATTTGGAAAAGGTTTTTGACACAATTTCTAAAGAAGCACTTTGGATTAAACTGAGAAAGAAAGGAGTAAGCCAGAATTTTACAAAGGTAATTCAGAATAAATATTGTACTTACGAAGCTGCTGACAATGGAATGTTGACAGTTCAGTGAGCAACTGAAGATGGAAGAGATTCCCGAAATGCGTCATACTTTTGTGTAAGTGAATGGAGTTCAGTGTAAAAAATGAATACCTAAGTTGAGGTAATTCAGAATATTTGTAAGGAAAATGTATTTTGTGTTAAGTTTGAAAGGGGGAAGGATTACGGATAAAATATTAAACAATGACAACTATGACAGCTAAAACAAGGATGTAAATTAAGTCCAGTTCTCCTCTATCTATTTATTGATTATGTTCTAGAAGAAATTAGTAAAGGTAATGCTGCTCTTTGCACATGGTAACAGGTTCTTTAACAAGTGTAGGATTAAAACAATCATTAGACACTATAGGCACATTTTGTTGAGAATGGGGTCTTAAGTTAAATAAAAGCAATCTAAGATTAAGGTGATGAAAAAATGTAATTATGATATGAATAAACTTTCATTCATTCTTAGCAGAATTGGGAAGGACTGGAAACAAAGATAAAGCACAGATAGGGTACTTAAGTACTGGCACAAAATACTAACGCTAGATAGAAATAATATAATGAGGATATGGAAGCAGAGGTGGACAACCAGATTACAGGAACTTGTAAAAGGAATTGGATTGGGAGATATATGCAGTCTTAGAAAATGTAATGGTAAGAGATTTGAAAATAAGTAAAAGAGAGAGAGAGAATTAAAGATTTGGAAAAGCAGGATATATTTAGTACTTCGATAAATAAAAGTTCTCTTAAAGCTGTATAAAGAATTAAAAATTGGGAAGAGAAACATATGAGAATATATGTGATAATTAGGAAGAAATGTACTAGTACAGGCAGGGGAATGGGTGTGGTGAAATTGAGCAGTTTAAGAAAAGATGGCAATGTAGGTTATGTCTCATAAAAAGAGAAGTGAGGATAGTGAGATACACTGTATATTAAAATATATGGAGGTTACATTTTGGAGATAAGAAATATGGGCAAAAAGCTGGGATAATTTACCACCAAAAATAATAAAAAAAATATTAAATAGAACAAAAGAAAAAGATACATATTAAAAAGTTGGTGAAATATTTAGAAAGATTAAAAGAAAAATAAATGAGGAAGATATGATAAGTAGGAGAAGGGGTAGTGTAACCAATACAGTATAATAACCAATAATAACTGGGGTTATTGGCAATCCCTAAGCACCATTAACTCAGATGTTAAGGTGAAATGGGATTGTGTAGGTTAAACACCTCAGTTACTGCTTCAGATTAGGGTTGGTAGATGTATTATATAGGATTTTTTGCAATCTATTTATGTGATGTGATAGTTATGTATTCTGTTTTGAATTGAGATGGGAAGACCTCTTCTTTCCAGATTCTGAAGAGGGGGTGTCTTGCCTGATCTATGACTTGGGCAGGAGTGGAAGCAGGGCTTTCTGAATTAGTGGAAGACCTGGGACCCACAAATAGTAGAATAGTTTGATTTGTTTTTGTTTTATAATAAACTGAAAACTCTTATGATTTTTAATCAGTAATTATTATGTGCGTTTAAGATCTAAGAATAATTTAAATTGCTTTTAATACATTTTTAGTAATTAAGGTATTGCCTTAAGATTACTTAGAATTTTGTTGAATAGTTTCAGAATCTTTTAAATTATTTATCCTATATTAATTGCTTGAAATAAATATCACATCGTATTAGACCAGGCACTTTTGGGTCACTATTGTTATTTCCTCATCTTAAAACTGCTAAATGGTTTGTAATAATGAAGGATATGGATATCTCATGAATATGCCAGTAGTGGACTACTAATGGGCTGGAGAATGATATATTTAGTGAGGAGTAAATTAATTGTTTGGTGTAATTATATATAGGGTGAATCCAAATTCCACCGACAAACTTTTACAAGTTGTTCATGGATGTTTTCTGAGTGTATTGGTATAAGAAACCCATAGTGCCTCATTACCGGGTAATTTCATTGCTTTCATTTTGTTTAACTGAAATACCTTTGTATCTGTTTAATCGGAATATGATTGTTTCCAAACAAAACATAAACTTTCATTGCTGTAGTAGAGTGTAGCAGTTCATGTTTTCAGTATAGTCTGCCACCAGGTTTGAACTCCTGCTCAGTACTGCCTTAGCTTTTGTTTCCTACAGTACATTACTCTTTAGTATGTTATTAGTGATACGGTATGGATAATGTCACTTATGCAAAATTAGCTGATATGCACCTTGCCTGCAATTTCATTCAATGCAATGGAAGAACAGCACAATGACACTGTGCAGAGCTGTTCTATGGCCATCTTGATCACCAGATCTGAAATACATAGACTTTTTCTTTGGGAATTATGGAAAGAGGCTAATGTACATGAATCCTGTCAAAACTAATATGGACCTGGTTGCTAGGATTATAGGAGCTGCTGACAAGTGCGCCATTCTCCTGGGATGCTAGAGCATGTGTGACAGTACATGAGCCCTCACTGTGAAGTTTGTCATGATCATCACACATTTTGAACATTTACTTTAAACAGTATAATTTGTGTTTTTTCATGTCATTTTTTGTAACGTTTGGTCATCTATCCTTAAAAATAAATAATTGCAATTGTCAGGGGGGTAGTGAGTAGTTGATTATTTGGTGGCAGCCCATAATGTAAACATGCTCTACAGCAGTAAAATGTTGTTTTTTGTTTGGAAACAATCATATTTCGTGTAAGCATATACAAAGGTGGTTGAGTTATTACAAAATGAAATCATTGATTAGTAATATGTGACTTTTTCTTAGTGTTTTATCCTATTCTACTTTTCTAATAATATGGTTAAAGCTGTAATAAAAAGAATACATTAAAATCATGCTAAAATATGCTACTGATTCTCCCCACTTCATTATACTGCTGCTAAATCTAATTTAATAGATAGCAATGCATGTTTTAAGCGTATATTTTTACACATTTTTGATAGTTCTGTTTTAAAATATTGTATTTGTTTTGAAATGATTTATGTGCATTTAAAGTATAATTATTTTTGCCTTTAAATTACACTTCTGATATGCTGCTTATCTCATTAGATACAGAATGAGGGATTTAAAATGTTATCTAGAGCTTTTAGTAGGTGCTTCTGAAGGCATTATATATTATCTAGAGTTGGAATTTTTTAACACAAAAATGAGAAAAAATCTTTAATGTTAGCACTACCAGCCAGCTTGATAGAGTACTTTCTAAATTGGTTTCTTTTACTATTGATTTCCTAAAGAGTTTATTTAAAATTAAAAGCAATAGAAATGAGATTCTTAGTACTGGAAGTGGACTGTTAAACTAAATCAGTTCATCTGAAAGTTGTCATTATCATAGCAACTAGTTTTTTTGACATATGGAAGCATACATTTTTTCCCTTTATTTTTTTTTTTTTGTTTTTTTTTTACATATTCCATGTTTGTTGCAGGAAAATGTAGAAATAGAAAAAGAGGTTGAAAAGGAGCTGGAAAGAGAGGAGCCTAAGTATGTCATGGAGAGTGAAGATGATGATACTGATGCACAAGAAGAGGTACATCTATTTATCCATTACTAATAAACATATTGAGTTATGCATATATATGAATCATAGAGAGTAGCAGCATTTGATGCTTTTATTTAATATTATTTATTAGCAGAAAACAGTCACATAAATCAAAGTTATCTGTTTGTAATTACTGAAAATAAGATAAATGCTGATGGAAGTATGTGGATTATTATATAAGTACTAAAGTGCCGTAAATGTTTATTATTTAGGGGATACAAATGAAGCATATGCAAGTACATTTTTTCTAACACATTTAAATATTATCTTTTAATGAATATAAGTAGGTATTAGGAGAAATGGATGGCTTCACAGCCACAGTTACTACTGCAGATAATGAATGAAAAAGGTTTCAAGAGAGACAGAATGGGGCAGCTGTAAGCTAAAGGAAAATATTACAAAATAAATAAAAAAATTATGGTAAAATTATAAATATGCATGGTCACTAATTGCTAATTCAAATAAGGCCAAATTTTGTGGGAAGTGGTAGTTATAAAAGAATGGGATATACTCAATAAAACTGAGTGATTTCATCTGGTAAATGACAAAAACAAACAGGATTACAACCATGGGTGGCAGAGGTGTAAAAACTTTATTTCTCACTTATTTTACACACATTCACATGGTGTGAACATGTGATTACCACAAAGTACAATGGTATGGGAACCAAATGAAAAAAGAAAAAAAGGAAAGACCATATCTAACTTGGATTCAAGGGATCAAAATATATGAGAGACAGATAGAATGACAAAAAATGGAAAAAACAAATTAAAAGAACAATGATATGAATATGCAAAAGATATTATAAACATTGTACCAAAATACTAATGAAAGTACCAAACATTTCTATTAGCAGCAGGACTTCTGAGCCTCATTTTTAAGTCGTAAATTAGTTTTTGAAAGTATGCTAAGTGCTTAAACTGCACTTGGAACTGCAGTTTAAGAAAATTTCAAATGCTTAAAGTTTAATATTAAAATTTGTATTCTTGAGATATGCTAAAAGTTGCTATCTGCCTTGGAGAGTATTGTAGCTAATTACCTATTTAGACAGGAAAACTTGAAAACTGTTTAATCATACCTCCACAAGCAACAGCTTTATGATGTAATATGTATTTGATACTATTTTGTGTATCCCAAGACTAGTTTGCCTAAGTATATAATTTAATCATCATACTGCAGTGCTGTATTTGCATTATAGTTACTAGATGCCCTTGAAACTGAAGAGAAGGAATAAATAAAAGCTAACAAAATTATTGCAGTAATATTTAGAAACCACATACTTGTTCAAAAGAACATATGACAAACAAGTGATAAATCTAATTATTAAATAACTGGAGAATTGTAGTGTACAAAGAAGTAAAAACTCTGCTTTGCACAGAATTTACATCAGCCTGTTGCCTGCACTCATTAACAGCTTGCTTGCTTGGTTGTGTACAGTCTTACAGTAAAATATGCATATAAATTTGATATATATTATTTTGGAATGTTAGTTTACCCATGAAGATAACACCAACCTTTGTAATAAAAAAAAATTAACTGCTACCAACACTTTGAAAATGTGGTTAAGAAAATTAAGTTTGCTGGCATGATCATTTGTAAGAAATGTCTGCGAGACTGTGCAGTGTTTCTAATCTCACATCTATCTCATTCTAGTTTTCCTTCTGTGAGAACATAATGACTTTTATATGCACTTTATGAGTACTTTTTTGGTGCTGCAACTGGGACTGGTCCACTCGGATAGAACACATTTCTGTACACTATACTCCACTATAACCAAACACATTGCAACTAAAATCAAATCAACTGAGCTACACACTGGTAGGGATACCAAATGAAGCTAAGTGACCAAGCAACTGCAAGTGAACTGCAGACTCTTATGTTTTTAACCACATAATTGATAGACAAAGGAGGCTATTAAAAAAAAGCAGCATATGAAGCATGAATTGCACTGTAGTTGAATTCACACATTATTACATTATCATTCATTAATCTTTTAATAATAAAGTGGATTGATGTGCATAAAATGAACTTGGCTATATTGTCAGAAAAATTGTTCATAAATTGTCATATATTAGAATAAGATTAAAAAAAAAAAAAAAAAAAAAAGCAGATATTATTGGGGGGGGGGTTCTAACATACATATTGAAATGAAATAAATTCTATGCATAATTTTTTTAATAGCATTTAATGCCTAATTTTTACTTCTCAGGCATTACGCTGGTCGTACATGAACTGGAATAATAAATTGGGAAAGGAATTTTTTTAAGAAAGGAAACTTTGTAAGCCTAAATTTAGAGTACCTCCCCTAGTATTGCAATTTATAAGGACTGGGGAAAAACTGGGAAAAAGTTCAGGGAGGACAGTCCTGGCAAGAATTGAACCCCAAACTTTCTGTTTACGAGTCTGCCTAATGACCTCAACCACCAGTGGTGGTATGATGCATGAGAATATTGTTAATTTTTAAGATGGATCTGAAAATCTCCCAAGGTTATGTATGGCTATGCACCTTGTTTGTGACTGTGGGGCTATTATTTTGCATTGTAGATGGGCTTGAAGATCATAGTGTCAGGCTTCCACACAAGTATTATCATACAATACTGTTTTATCACTATCATCTTATTTTTAATTAGTAAAATGGATGTTCAATAAGTAATGCAACACTTCCTATATTTCATTTCAAATACATACCTTAATTCTTTGGCTTTGCAGTATTGTTTTTCAATATAGTTTCCTTACAAATCTATGACCTAGGGGTCTACTAAGATTGTTGCTTTCAGTCTTTTGCAACAAATCATGACTGTATTAAAAATATTTCTTGTATATAATTTTATAACTTGCTAAAATGTGCTGTAAATTTTTTTTTTAAAAACAGCATTATTCTGTTGTATTATAGTTGCAAAAACAGTTGATGATAATGTGTTCAAGAGTCATGCAATAATTTTTTAAAAAATTGGGTATTTTACAATTACCATGCATTTGTTTATGTATAAGTCGAAATTACTTCTACCAGACAAATTCTCTTGACAAAAATATCAAACACTCAAAAGTTCACTGCAATTTATATATGAACTTGTGTGAAGCTAGATGTACAGTTTATTAAAAAATTTAAGAAATTTCTAAAATGATTTAATGGAACACTGCGTTATTTGGGAGCTGAAACTGTCTTTTGAGTATGCATTTGTTTATTTAAATCTATGTTAATACATAATTATAAAATTTTATTGTATACTGTAGTTGATATGTAATGCTGCACTATTTGTATTACTTTCAGTTGTAACCTTTTTTTTTATTGCAATTATTGTTACTATGTGAGTTGTTCTCCATTATATTTATTCAACAAAACTAATAAATTATTGCTGTTTTTGATTTACAGGATGATGAATCTTCTTCAGAAGTAGCATATGTAAACGACAGTGACTTTGAGATGTCGGAGGCATCAGATATTGAGGTGCTAATTTTTATTTATTGAATGTTTAAGATAAAGGGCAAATTGTGACAGAAAGTACATATCCAGTTTCATTTTGTATCTATATAGTTTAAAATTTGACAGTAAGCAAGTTAGATTTTATTGCTTGGTTACATGTACAGAATTATGTGAACTTTAATCAGTGAACTATATATTAGTGAGAGTTGAAGCAAAGTGCAGAAAGCATTTTATCACTCAGATGCAAACTATATATTATTTTGTTGAAATTTGTTACATAGGGAAACTAAAGAGTACACTTTCAGGAGCTGATAGACGCAAAATTGAGATGCATTTTAATGGAATATTATTGGCCATTTCATGTCCCTTTTATGCAGTTTGATTTTAACTAAGCCATTATTTGTAGAAGCTAGAAATGCAAATTTTTTTCAAGTGGTATATACTGTTATACAGTGAAGTTATTGAGTTACAGGCCACCTAAGCAGTGCACATGCAGCAAAAACGATAAAGTAAGATAGAATTGCTGCATGTAAAGTTAATATTTATATTTTTACTGAAAGCATAAAATGATCTGTACTTTAAACATTATTATTATTATTATTATTATTATTATTATTATTATCATCATCATCGTCATTATTATTATTATTATTATTATTATTATTATTATTATTATTAACCTGTGTTATAAGAAATGTAAATGATCTCCCTCAGTGGCAATTGTCAACATCCGCATAGAAAATTCCTATGTTCCATCTAATTTTTCTTCCATAATATCACAATAGTTTGGAACTTGTTTCTTGTCATTAAAAGATCCTGTTTCTCTCTCCTAACTTTTTAACCAGAAATCAAGATATGGTTTTTTTAAATAAATAAGTTTAAGGGCAGACATCATGGATAGTATTAGTGAGCATTATGAATATAGTTGGACATCCAAGAATAAACAAATTTAGAGAAGATAATAATAAATAGAAAATATATTTTTAAGAAGATATTTACAAAACATAATTAAAATAAACTAAACATTTTTTGGAACAGGATTTAGGAATGTATGACCAGTGTTTTTGAACAAAAGTTAAAAAAAATATTGTTTATATATAATTTTAAATAAAGTAATAGATGAACTTGGTATCACAGGAGAAAGTCATTCATGGACAATAGTAGGATATTTAAAACATAAAATAGTTTTTTCAACTTAGGGATTTACATAAATATCTGACATTGGTGATCAGCTATCCTCAGACGTGCCCTTTTTATATCTTTGTCTGGGATCCAGGAAAATATTTTAAAAAATCATTAAATTTCCTTTTTTTGCCTGAAATTTTGAAATTTTCTTTTTTTGATCTTTAAATAATATTTCAGTAGGTGGCAGCAACATCAATTCTATACTCACAGAGAGTACAAGGGGCACTCTAAAAGTTCTCAGCCTGACCAAGAAAACACAAGATTTAAGTTTTTTTTTTTTTTTTTTTTTTTTTTTTTCCCTCTCTCTCTCTCTCCCAACAAAGTTACCTTGTAAATCAATACATTTAGTTTGACTTTTCCAACTTTACTTTCAGTAAAATAAGTTTTGTCCAACTGTGAAAAATAAGGTCTGTCTCAGTGATAACCTCATCATTTGACGTGAATCTTCATCCACCCAGCCATTTGTTCGGTTTTGGGAACAAAAAGTAATCCCTATGAGTCAAATCTGGTGAATATGGCAGAAAGCAAAGGTTATGCGGCAATAATCCCAGATGTGTGTGAAGGCATATTATCGTAATGAAAGAAAACTTTCATTTTTGCAAGGTGTGGACATTTAGCCTAAATAGCATCCTTCAGTTGGTTCAGTACTGAAGCATAATACATGTTCTGCTCTTCTGGAGGTAGTCTATGAGCACACCATGAGAATCTCAGAAAACTGTAGCCATGACTTTTCCTACAGATGGAAACATTTTTGCTTTCTTTGGTGTACTTTCACCTGTTTGTACAGTATTTTCATTATTTTAATTATTAATTTTTTTTTATTAGTATTTAATGTTTGTTTTTACTCTTGAGGCACTACAGGCAGTTCTCCTTCATTTTGGCACATAATGATGAATTCATGTTTCATCTTCTGTTATGACATAATCAGAGAAACTCATTAGAATTGCATTTAAACAAGTCTAAACACTCATGCAAAATGTTTATTCTAATGCATTTTGGTCCATTTTTAACAAACACAGCACCTATCAAGTGGAAAGCTTTCTCATACCCATTCATATAACTTCATGTAAAATGTAGTGGACATGGCCTATCCAGATCTTTGCAATATCAGCCAACTTGCATACCTTCAATCATCATTTAGTATGGCATTGTGAATTTTTGTCACAATCTCTTTAGTCTTAGCAGTTTTGGGATGCCCTGAGCCCTCATCATCTTGAATGGATGTACTTAACTTCAGCAGCCCATTTTTAACAATCAAAAACGAAAGGGAAGAATCCTTAAATGTGTAATTTAACTCCTTTTGTATTTTAGTTTTATCCATTCTATAGAAAATGTTAACACTACTTTATTTACATGATCATCAGGAACAAATAACTACACTTTACATGTCTGAAAATTTACGCTGCACTATCCTTAAGTCAGGCCAGATCACCCCTAGTAAATCCAGAGAACTAAACTGATCAAGTTTCTTTCCCACATTCTCATTCTGCCCATTCTGCTTTCATACATACATGGAAGTTTGTTTTGTTTTTTTTTTTTTTTGGCCATGTTCTGAAGTTATTTAGAATCACCACACATTACAAAGTAATGTTAAATTCACATTTCGTGTTTTTTTTTTCTTTTGATTATCTAATAATTAGCATTATATTTTCTTTGCCTCTCATATGTAGCTAACTGAAAAAATCATCATTATTTATAATATTGAAATTATTGTTATTATTATTATAAACTGTATAAAATATAGACATTCTTTTTATTAGTATTTTTTTTATTTTTAATAATGTCCTCTTTTTTATGAATTGAAACATTTTCTGATATTTTTTTCTGAAATCTATGAAGCACTTGTCCTTTATTGGCTAAATTTTTTTGTTACAACAATTTGTATTTATTAGCTATTCAGGAGTGTTTTTCACTGAACCTATGTTAAATAGCATACCTTCAACACACTTGTGGAGAACAAGATAACTCATAATTTTTGCAGAAACTGTAGAAACTGTAACAATTTATTACATATTTTCAGTAATATTAATGGCAGTTTTTAAACAGAAAAATTGAAATTGCAGTTCCCATTTTGACAAAAAGTGTGTCCCCAAATTATTTGCTGTTTACATGGTTTTTTTTATATCCAATTATAATTCTATTATTAACAGAAATATAAGATCCTTAGTTTACTTTTGTGAAAATTGTCATGATAATTAATGTTTTAAAATTGTGAACTTCTCAAAATAGTTTTTGAAAGAAAAAGTACATATTGTGATTTGGGGGAAAAAAAAAAACTACATGGAAATTTTTTTATGAAATGAGAGTAGATAGTGAGTAGTTGAACAACTGGTCAATTGTATTTTGATCTAAAGGTTTTTGTTTTATTTTTAATGAAGTATATGGGAAATAGAAAAAAAGCACATGAAATGGAAAGTTAATGTTACTTTGTAATGTATTTCAGAGATATCATGGTATTAGATCCACAAATTGTACATTCAGCTTCAAATTCATTACAGGGAGCAGGATGGTTGCTGTCTTGTGTGTCATTGAACTTAACATTGCCTCTTTGACATTTTGAATGGTTGAAATATTTAACTAGCTTTAAAACTATGTGATTGAGAAAAAAAAAAAAAATACAGAGAACACTTCCCCATGTATGTACAAACAGAATGGACAGACTGTGAGAATGAGAGAAAGAAACTCATTCTGCTTTGCTCTAATAATTCACTAGCTAGCTGTAAGCAAAGAGTATATTCTGTTGATGCTGCTGCCACCTATGACAAATTACTTTATAAAGATAATTGCATTATTTTAGAAATGCAAATAATTAAAAAAGAGAGTATTTCAAGATTTTTAAATATTTGCCTGACCCAAAAACAGAGGTGTAATAAGAACGTCTGGTTGCCCCTTGTGTTCTCCCACATATTTATATGTAATCCGTTCTCCCTGCTCCTAATTATAGTGAGAAAATGTTTTCAAAATCAATTTTTAACACATCTATTTGTATTTCAGGATGCAGTACCTAAACATACCATTGCTGATGCCCAGCCAAATGCCAAGAAGCAACAAAAACAGAAACCTCCCAAAGTGCTAAAATTTAAAAAGGGAAGGCCACATGTAGAAATAGAATATGAACATGAACCAGCTGCAACAAAGCAAAAAGTTCATTCTTTGTATTAAATACCCTAATGTGCTTTCTAGTATTTTAAATAAAAAACATGCATTTTATTTGTTTAATTGTGACTCATTTTAGTTCATATATACAAATGAGTCAGTATTAGGTGACACTAAAACTTCACTAATTGATTAATTCTTCAGAACATTTTTCAAGAGCATTTGCTCTCATCTTCAACTGGGGACTGACAAACTCTAGCAGGTGATATAGTGGCATCTGGTGGTTCCATTAGATAACGGAACAGGAAGTCCATTGGTGGAATGTCAAAATTCATAACTCTGTTTATTTTTTAAAATATAAATCCTTTCCCATAATACCAAACCCTTGGGATTGGTGGTAGCTTTTAACAGTTTGACTTCTCCTGCAATGTTATGATTGTAAGTCCAAAAGTGACCTGCAACCGCTGATTTATCCACTTGTTTATATCTTAAATTTCTGAAGTGTTCTTTGGTTCTTGTCTCCAAATTTAAGATATAAACAAGTGGATAAATCAATGGTTGCAGATCACTTTTGGACTTACGATCATAACATTGCAGGAGAAGCCAAACTGTTAAAAGCTACCACCAATCCCAAGGATTTGGCAATATGGGAAAAGATTTATATTTTAAAAAATAAACATAGAGTTATGAATTTTGACATTCCACCAATGGACTTCCTGTTCCGTTATTTAATGGAACCACCAGATGCCACTATGTCACCTAGAGTTAGAGTTAGTCAGTCCCCAGTTGAAGATGAGAGCGAATGCTCTTGAAACATGTTCTGAAGAATTAATCAGTTAGTGAAGTTTTAGTGTCACCTAATACTGACTTATTTGTATATGTAACAACCACTGTTCCTAACTTCTTTTAAGATTACAATTTCATTTTAGTTCCATACGATATAACATAGTGTACTGATATTTAAAAATTAGTTGGGAAATTTTGAACATTTATCTATTTGAGCCTAACTTTGAAAATTGCAATGAAAATTTTTATGAAATATTTGCTCATCTTAGTGCACCCTATCAAAATTACATATTCTTAAACTATGTTTGCCTTTTCCAAAGAAAATTGCCTATCTTTGCCTTTTTCTTTTCTAATAGAAAAAGGGTAAGATAAGCAATTATTCATGGTAAAAGGCATAGATGGGCTATTTTCTATAGACAGTTTTCTTTAAAAAGAACCAAAATAGACTATTTTCCATAGTAAACAGGTAAGGCAAAATATAAACTTTCCAAATTTTCAGTGGACTCAAAAAGAAAAGATAGCCTAATTTTTTGAGAATGAAAAGGCAAAAAAAGACTTCAAAATTTTAGCCTTTTCTGTTTTTCATTCCCTGCTGAAGTTTGTTTATTTTAGCCTTTTTCCTGAAACAATTAGCCTACCTTTGCCTTTTAGTATAGGCATTATCCTTTTTCATTGGAAAATAGCCTATCTTTGCCTTTTTTTAATTGGAAAATAGGCTACATTTGTGAGGAAAAGGCAAAGATAGGCTGGATTCTGAAGGAAAATGCTAAAATAAAAGGCAAAGATAGGCTTAATGAAGGCAAAGGCAAGCTAAATTTTTGAGAGAAAATGGAAAGATAGGCTAAATTTGGAAGGAAAAGGCTAAAATAGGCAAAGAGAGGCTAAATTTGGAAAGAAAAGGTAAAGATAGGCTAATTTTCGGAGGACATGTCTATCTTTATCTTTACCTTTTTTGACCAAATCTATCTTTGTATTTTGCAGACAAAATAAGCCTGTTTGCCTAAATTGTCCTTTCCCACCAAATCTTAAGACTATCTTTGCCTATCTTTCCCAAATTATGCGGAAATAATGCAAAGATACCTATATATTGGAGTAAAAGGCCAAAAATTACCTAACTTTTGTGGAAGCAAGGTAAATTTAGGCTAAATTTGTTCGCAAAAGTCAATGATATGCCAAATTTAGTCAAAATAAAGCAAATAAAGGCTAAATTTGGTAGCAAAAGCATACATTATAGCCTAAACTGTACCGAAATATATGCTAAATTTGACCGGAACAGGCAAATAAAGGCTATATTTTGCCACAATAACGCAAAGATAGGCTAAATTTGGAATTAAAGAGGCAAAGATAAGCTAAATTTGGTGGGAAAGAGCAAAGATACGCTAAATTTGGTCGAAAAAAGCAAATATAGGCAAGGTTAGGTTAAAATGTAAGGGAAAAAGGCAAAGATAGGCTGAATTCCCTCCCAAATTTAGCCTATTTTGCTTTTGGGGGGCCAAATTTCGCCTCTCTTGCCTTATTGAGGAAAATGTAGCCTATCTTTGACTTTTCTGGTCAAATTTGGCCTCTCTTTGTGTAATTTCGGCACAATTTAGCGACTTAATTTATTCTATATTTGCTTCGGCAAAATTAGGCATATGGTAGCTTTATGCTTTGTACGGGCAAATTTAGCCTAAATTTACCTTAATTCGCCAAGTAACTGGCTAACTTAGCTTTCTTTTGGCAAAATTTAGCCCATATTTGCCTTTTGCAGTCAAATTTAGCCCATCATTAACTTTTTGTATCAAATGAAGCTTATATTTGCGTTATTTCCGCAAAAATTTGCTAATTTTGGGATTTACTCCTAAATATAGGCTATCTTTAAAATATTTCGGCATTATTTGGGAAATACAGGCAAAGAAAGGCTAAATTTCGAAAGAAAAAGGCAAAGATAGGCTGATTTGTTTGTGTAAAAAGGCTAAAATGAACAAAAATGCAAGGAAATTGAAAACGGGTATTGGCTAAATTTTCCTCCGGATTTTGGGCCTGTTTCTCTCGAGGAAATTTAGCCTATTTCCTTTTTGATTCAATTTGAAAATTTGCCCTATTTTGGCATTTTATTCCAAATACTGAGGCCATCTTTGCCGTATTTTGTGAAGTATTCAGCCTAACTCATGTTTTAGCACTGGAAACTAAGACCATCTTTGTCTTATTTCATGAAAAATTTAACCTATATGAATTTTGCCTCTAATATCTAGCCTATCTTTGTTCTATCTTTGAAAAATAAAGTCGGTATTTCTCTTTTTGAAATTCACTGATCGATTTGACCCTATTTAGTCCCTTTTTTGCTATATATTTATCAATACGTCGCCTTTTTCCAGTGAATTTTAGCCTATCATTGTCTTATGTAGGCAAAATGTGGCAGGCAAAACTTTTGCATTTTGCGACTAAATCTAGGCTATATTTGCTTTATTTTGGTCGAATTTAGTCTATTGTTGCTAATTGCAAACAAATTTAGCGCAAATTTGAATAATTTGGGAAATTTTAAATTATTTTATTTTCTACTCCTAAATATAGGATAGCCTTTCATTGTTTCGGCATAATTTGGGACAGAGAGGCAAAGAAAGGCTAATTTTTGGCGGGAAAAGGGAAAGATGGGCCAACTTAGGGCTAAGTTTTGTCTCCAAAGGCAAAGAGAGACTAAATTTCGGAGGAACAGGACAAAGATAGGCTAAGTTTGGTAAAAAAAGAAAAAAAAAAGGCAAAGATAGGCTGATTTGGTTATGTAAAAAGGCAAAAAACAAACCAAAATGCCAGGAAATTCAAAGGCTAAATTAAAAAGAAAGATAGGCAGAGTTAGGTTAAATTTAGTCTCCAAAAGCAAAGATGGGCAAAGAGAGCTAAATTTCGAAGGGAAAAGGCAAAGATGGGCTAATGGGCTAATTTCGGTGGAAAAGTAGCAAACATAGGCTGAATTGTTTATGTAAAAAAAGGTTAAATTAAACAAAAATGCCAGAAAATTCAAAACGGAGATAGGCTAAATTTTTACCCCGGATTTTGGAGCTGTTTTTCTCCAGGAAATTTAGCCTTTCTCTTATTTGTCTTAATTTGAAAATTTGCCTTATTTTGGCCTTTTATTCCAAATATTGGGGCCATCTTTGCCTTGTTTTGTAAAGTATTCAGCCTATGTCATATTTTAGCACTGCAAACTAAGCAACTCTTTGCCTTATTTCGTGAAAAATATAACCTATTTGAATTTTGCATCCAATATCCAGCCTATTTTTGTTCTTTTTGTGAAAAATGAAGTCTATATTTGTCTTTTGAAATTGTCTGATAGATTGGACCCTATTTAGCCCTTCCCCCCCCCCCGATATATTTATTAATACGTCGCCATTTTCCGGTCAATTTTGGGCTATCATTGTCTTATGTTGGCAAAATTTGACAAGAATTGCCTTTTTCGAACAAATGTAGCCTATATTAGATTTATTTTGGTCAAATTTTGCCTATTGTTGCCTATTGCGAACTTACTTAGCCCAAATTTATCTCATTTTAACCTTATACTCCTAAAAATAGTCTATCTTTAATTTTTTCCGCATAATTTGGGACAAAGAGATGAGATAGGCTAATATTAGGCTCGGAAAGGGAAATACAGGCAAAGTTAGGCTAAATTTAGTCTCCAATAGCATAGATAGGAAAGATAGGCTAACTTTGGTGGGAAAAGGCAAAGATAGGCTGATTGAATTATGTTAAAAAAAAAAAAAAAAAAAAAAAAACGCTAAATTAAAATGCCCGGAAATTCAAAACGTCGATAGGCTAAATTTTCTCCCTGGATTTTTGGGCCTGTTTTTCTAGAGGAAATTTACCCTATCTCTTTTTTAATTCAATTAGAAAATTTGCCCCTTTTTGCCATTTATTCCAAACATTGAGCCCATCTTTGCCGTATTTTGTGAAGCATTCACCCTATCTCATGTTTTAGCTCTGCGAACTAAGCCCATCTTTGTCAAATTTAGCCTATTGTAGCTTATTGTGAACAAATTTAGTTCAAATTTGCCTAATTTACCTTTTTTAAAATTCTTTTTTTTACCTTCTACTCCTAAATATAGCCTAACGTTTCATTAATTGGGTATAATTTGGACAGAGAGGCAGAAATTTGGCTAATATTTGGCGGGAAAAGGGAAAAAAGGCAAAGTTAGGCTACATTTAGTCTCCAAAAGCAAAGATAGGCAAAGAGAGGCTAAATTTCGAAAGAAAAATGTAAAGATAGGCTAACTTTGGTGGAAAAGGGCAAAGATAGGCAGAATTGTTTATGTAAAAAAGGCTAAATTAAACTAAAATGCCAGGAAATTCAAAACGAAGATAGGCTAAATTTTCTCCCCGGATTTTGTGCCTGTTTTCTTGGGGAAATTTAGCCTATTACTTATTTGATTCAATTTGAAAATTTGCCCTATTTTGGCCTTTTATTCCAAATATTCAGGCCATTGTTGCCTGATTTTTTGAAGCATTCAGCCTATCTCATGTTTTAGCACTGCAAACTAAGCCCATAAAATAATAAAAGGCCAAAATAGGGCAAATTTTCAAATTAAATCAAATAAGAAATAGGCTAAATTTCACCAAGAAAAACAGCCCCAAAATCCGGGAAGAAAATTTTAGCCTTTCTCCGTTTTGATTTTCCTGGCATTTTTGTTTAATTTAGCCTTTTTTACATAAGCAATTCAGCCTATCTTTGCCTTTTTGCACCAAAGCTAGCCAATTTTTGCTTTTCCTCCGTAATTTAGTCTCTCTTTGCCTATCTTTGCTTCTGGAGACTAAATTTAGCCTAACTTTGCTTGTCTTTCCCATCTCCTGCCAAATATTAACCTATCTCTGCCTCTCTGTCCCAAATTATACCGAAAAAGTTAAAAGATATGCATATGTAGGAGTATAAGGTAAAAATAAGATAAATTTGGCCCATGGGCTAACTTTGTTCGCAATAGGCTAACTTTGACCAAAATAAGGCTAATACAGGGTACAATGGATCGCAAAGGGCAATTCTTGCCACATTTTGCCGACACAATACAATGATAGCCTAAATTCACCGGCAAATGGCGAGGTATAGATAAATATATCGCAAAAAAGGGAGCAAATAGGGTCCAATCTATCAGAGAATTTCAAAAAGACAAATATAGACTAATTTTTCAAAAACAGAACAAAGACAGGCTAGATATTACATGCAAAATTCATATAGGTTAAGACTTTCACGAAATAAGTCAAAGATGGGGTTAGTTTGCAGTGCTAAAACATGAGATAGGCTGAATACTTCACAAAATAGGCAAAGATGGCCTCAATATTTGGAATAAAAGGCTAAAATAGGGCATAGTTTCAAATTGAATCAAATAAGGGTTAGGCTAAATTTGCTCGAGAAAAACAGGCCCAAATCCGGGGAGAAAAAAATAGCCTATCTCCGTTGTGAATTTCCTGGCATTTTTGTTTAATTTAGCATTTTTTTACATAAGTAAATCAGCCTATCTTTGCCTTTTCCCACCAAAGTTACCCTATCTTTGCATTTTTCCTCCGAAATTTAGCCTCTCTTTGCCTATCTTTGTTTTTGGAGACTAAATTTAGCCTAACTTTGCCTGTATTTCCCTTTTCCCGCCAAATATTAACCTATCTCTCCCATATTATGCCCAAAAATGAAGAAACTGGGCTATATTTAGGAATATAAGGTAAAAATAAGACGAATTTGGCCCAGTTTATGGAAATTTGTATTAAACTTGTTTGCATTAGGCAACAATAGGCTAAATTTGACCAAAATAAGGCTAAAATAGCCTACATTTGGTCGCAAAAGGCAGTTCTTGCTATATTTTGACCACATAAGACAACGGTAGCCTAAATTCACCGGAAAATGGCGACATATTGATAAATATATCGCAAAAAAATAGACTAAATAGGGTCCAATCTATCAGAGAATTTCAAAAAGACAAATATAGACTTCATTTTTTTTAATAGAACAAAGATAGGCTAGATATTAGATGCAAAAATTCATATAGATTAAATTTTTAATGAAATAAGTCAAAGATGGGGTTATTTTGCAGTGCTAAACAGGAGATAGGCTGAATACTTCACAAAATAAGCCTCAATATTTGGGATAAAATGCCAAAATAGGGCACATTTTCAAATTGAATCAAATAAGAGATAGGCTAAATTTCCTCGAGAAAAACAGGCCATAAATCCGGGGAGAGAATTTAGCCTATCTCCGTTTTGAATTTTATGGCATTTTGGTTTAAATTAGGCATTTTTATATAAGCAAACCAGCGTATCTTTGCCTTTTTCCTCCGTAATTTAGCCTCTCTTTGCCTATCTTTGCTTCTGGAGACTAAATTTAGCATAACTTGGCCTGTATTTCCCTTTTCCTGCCAAATATTAGCCTATCTCTACCTCTCTGTCCTAATTATGCCGAAATAATGAAAAGATAGGCTATATTTAGGAGTATAAGGAAAAATAAGTTAAAGTTGGCCCAAATTTACCTAATTTGGGCTAAATTTGTTCGCAATAGGCTAAACTTGACCAAAATAAAGCTAATATAGGGTACAAGGATCGCAAAAGGCAATTCTTGCCATATTTTGCCGACATAGGACAATGATAACCTAAATTCACCGGAAAATTGCGACGTATTGATAAATATATCGCAAAAAGGGGACTAAATAGGGTAAAATCCATCAGAGAATTTCAAAAAGACAAATATAGACTTCGTTTATAAAAAATAGAACAAAGAGAGGCATATTACAAGCAAAACTCATATAGGTTAAATTTTTCACGAAATAAGTCAAAGATGGGGTTAGTTTGCAGTGCCAAAACATGACATAGGCTGAATACTTCACAAAATAACGCAAAGATGGCCTCAATATTTATTTGAAAAATTGCACTATTTTGGCCTTTCATTCCAAATATTGAGGTCATATTTTCCTATTTTGTGAAGTATTCAGCCTATCTCATGTTTTATCACTGCAAAGTAAGCCCATTTTTGCGATATTTCGTGAAAAATGAAGTCTATATTTGTCTTTTTGAAATTCTCTGATATATTTGACCCTATTTAGTCACTTTTTTTTTTGCGATATATTTATCAATACGTCCCCATTTTCCGGTGAATTTATGCTATCATTGCCTCATGTCGACAAAATATGGTAAGAATTGCCTTTTGCGACCCATTGTAGCCTATATCAGCCTTGTTTTGGTCAAATGTAGCCTATTGTTGCCTATTGCGAACAAATTTAGCCCAAATTTGCCTAATTATTTTTACCTTATACTTCTAAATATAGCCTATCTTTTCATTTTTTCCGCATAATTTGGGACGGAAATGCAGAGATAGGCTAATATTAGGCGGAAAAGGGAAAGAAAAAGTTAGGCTAATATTAGGCGGAAAAGGGAAAGACAAAGTTAGGCTAAATTTAGTCTCCAATAGCAAAAATAGGCAAAGAGAGGCTAAATTTCGGGGGGGGAAAGCAAAGATAGGCTAACTTTGGTGGGAAAAGGCAAAGATAGGCTAATTTGCTTATGTAAAAAGGCTAAATTAAACAAAAATGCCGGGAAATTCAAAACGGAAATAGGCTAAAATTTCTCCCCGGATTTTGGGCCTGTTTTTCTCGAGCAAATTTAGCCAATCCCTTATTTGATTCAATTTGAAACTTTGCCCTATTTTGGCCTTTTATTCCAAATATTGCGGCCATCTTTGCCGTATTTTGTGAGGTATTCAGACTATTCCATGTTTTATCGCTGTAAACTAAGCGTCAGTCCTAGTAGTGCAGTGGTTACCATAGTTGCCTACTAAGCCCAAGATCGCGGAATCGAGCACGGCCAGGAACGATGGATTTTTTTCGGGCGTAAAAATCCTAAGTATGGCTTCCTTCTCAGCAAATTTAACTTAACGTTTCCTTTTCCCGCCAAATTTTGGTCTATGTTTGCTTTATTTTGGCAAATGTAAGCTCATTTTTTGCCTATTCCTCCTAATTTTGGCAATATTTAGCCTATTTTTTCCTTTTGCGACCAAATGTAGCCTATACTGGCCTTATTTCGGTCTAATTTATCCTATCCTTGCCTTTTTGCTAAAAAATTTATGCCAAATGTGCGTAATTTTCTCAAAATATAGGCTATCTTTAAATTATTACGACAAAGGTTGGGCAATAAATCAAAGATAGGCTCAAATTTGGAGGGAAAAAGGAAAAATAAGCAAAGATAGGCTAAATTTGTTGGAAAAGGCAAAGACAGGCCAACTTTGGCTGAAATGAGCAAAGATAGGCCAAGACGCGCTTAATGTGTCAGGAAATTAGAAAAATAGGCAAAACTAGGCTTAATTTGTAGAGGAAAATATGTAAAACTGACAGAGATAGGCTAAATTTGGCACAGAATACGTAAAATACACAAAGATATGCTAAAGTTTGCAGCAAATTAAGTAAAATCGACATAGATAAGCTAGGATAGCCTAAAATTTGCAGCTAATATGGGAAATAGTTAAAGATAGGCTAAATTTTGCCGAAACAATGCAAAGATAGGGATAGATTAGCTATAAATGGTCGAAAAATGCAAAAATAGGCTAAACCTTGATGGAGACAGGTAAGGAAAGTTTGTATTAAAACAAAAAGAAAGGATAAAATAAACAAATTTATCAGAAAAACCAAAACAGAGATCGGTTAAATTTCCTCCCCGAATTTTTGCCTTTTTTTTTTTCCTCGAGTAAATTTAGCCTATCTCTGATTTGAAATTTTTTGAAAAACCATATATTTTTTACGCAACTTTAGCCTATCTTAGCCTGTCACGCTTATTTCCTGCAAACTTTAGACCATTTTAGCCTATCTTAGCCTATTTTGCGTGTTTCCTGCCAAGTGTAGCTCGTCTTTGAAATTTTCCTCAAAATATTAGCCTATGTTTGCCCTTTCCCAGCGAATTTAGCTTAACGTTCCCTTTTCCCCCTTAATTTTGGTCTTTCTTTGCCTTATTTTGGCAAATTTAAGCCCATATTTGCCTAATGCTCCTAATTTTGACATATATGGGCATTATCTTGGCAATATTTAGCCCATCTTTGCCTTTTGCGACCTAATGGAGCCTGTATTGGCCTTATTTCAGCACAATTTAGCCTATCCTGGCCTTTTGCTAACAAATTTGTGATAAATGTGCGCAATTTCTTAAAATTTGGCTTATCTTTACCTGTTAGACCAAAAGATAGGCTAACTTTGAATTATTACGGCAAAGGTTGGGCAATATAGGCAAAGATAGCCTCAAAACGGGAGGGAAAAGGCAAAAATAGGCTAAATTTGGTGGAAAAGGCAAAGACAGGCTAATTTTCCTGAAATGAGCTGAGATAGGCCATTACACGCTTAACGTATCAGGAAATTAGAAAAATTGGCAAAACTAGGCTTAATATGTGCAGGAAAATATGTAAAATTGGCAAAGATAAGCTAAATTTGGCACAGAATATGTAAAACACACAAAGATATGCTAAAGTTAGCAGGAAATTACGTAAAATGGACATAGATAGGCAAGGATAGGTTAAAATTTGCAGCCAATAAGGGAAATAGTTAAAGATAGGCTAACTTTTGCCAAAATATTGCAAAGATCGGCTATAAAATGGTCGAAAAATGAAAAAACAGGCTAAACCTTGATGGAGACAGCAAGGAAAGTCTGTATTTTTTTTTAAAAAAGCTAAAATCAATATTTGTCAGAAAACTCAAAACAGAGATAGGCTAAATTTCCTCCGCAAATTTTTGCCTTTTTTTTTCTCGAGTAAATTTAGCCAATCTCTGATTTGATTTTTTTTTTTTTTAAAAAACCATATCTTTTTTTAGGCCTCTTACGCATTTTCCTGCAAACTTTAGCTTGTCCTAGCCTGTCACACTTACTTCCTGCAAACGTTAGACCAGCTTAGGCTATCTTTGCCAATTTCTTTTATTTCCTGCAAACTTTAGCCTATCTCAGCCTATCTTTGCGTATTTTCCTAATATCCTGTAAACCTTAGCCCATGTTTGCCTATATCTGTTAAGATTGGGCAATATAGGCAAAGATAGGCTCAAATTGGGAGGGAAAAGGGAAAAATAGGCAAAGATAGGCTAAATTTTGTGGAAAAGGCAAGACTTTGAGAAAGATTAAATATCTGAGGAAAAAGGCAAAGATAGGCGAAATCTTCTCCCTAATTTACCCTATGTTTGCTTTTCCCTCTGAAATTTAGCCTTTCTTTGCCTTTTTCAACGAAATTTAACCTCTTTTTGAATTTTACGGACAAAATTTAGCCTAACTTTGTCAATGTCGCCCTTCTCCCACAAAATCTGAGGCTATCTTTCCAAAATTATACCGAAACAATGCAAAGATAGCCTATATTTATGAGTAAAGGGTAAAAATAAGCTAAATTATAACCAAATAAGGAAATTTAGGATAAATGTGTTTTCAAAGGCAACAATAGGCTAAATTGTACCAAATCAAGGCAAATATACGCTACATTTGGTCGCAAAAACTATATATATATATATATATATATATAAAATATGTATAGTATATGTATTCTTTTTTCATTGAGTCGGTCCTGCTGGTGTAATGGTTACTATACTTGCCTTCTAAACCCAAGTTCGCGGGTTCGAACCCTGCCAGGATCGATGGATTTTGTCGGGCGTAAAAATCCTAAGTATGGCTTCCTTCGGAAGGGAAGTAAACCGTGGGTCCCGTCTCGTACATTTACGGCACGAAAAAGAACCTCAAGCCTGAAAAAAGAGGCCTCTGAGCAAAATTTGTCGGCCGTTTCACGCCCTAAATAGAATGGGACGCTGATGACCTGAGATGTTGAAGAGTGTCCTTAAATAAAACAAATAAAAAAAATTCATTGAAAAATAGCCTAACTTTGCCTCTTACTATAGAAGTTATCATTTCATTGTAAAATAGCCTATCTTTGCCTTTTAGTATAAATTATCCTTTTTTCATTGGAAAATAGCCTATCCCTGCCTTTTACCACATACAATTCTTTCATTATAAATTAGTGCATCTTTCGCTTTTACTGTTTATTATACTTTTTTCATTGATAAATAGGCTATCTTTGCCTTTTACTATGAAATATTGCCTATCTTAGCTTTTTATGGCATTTATATATATATATAAAAAATTGCCTATATTTGCCTATCTTTGCCTTGTTATTCTTTTTCTACAAAAAAGATTGGGTATCAATCATGGGAGAAAAGGGAAAAGGGGAAAAAAATGCAATGATTGGTGGGGGAAAACTAATCAAAAATAAAGTCAATGGCAGGCAAAAGTTGTACGAGGAAAAGATTTAAAAAGAAGGAATTATAACCAAAAATAGGCTGGGGGGAAAGCAAAATTAAGATTAGATAGTACGAGGGGATTAAAAAGCAAATATAGGCAAAAATAGGCAGGAGAAAAAAGGAAAAGAAAGAATCAATGATAAGCAAAGGATAGGAAAAGGTAAATATAGGCAATGATACAGAAAAATAGGCAAAGGGAAAAGCCCTACCACAAAATAAAGTGGCTAAAATAGACTTCACTCGTGAGGGAAAAGAGGCTATGATATACATATAGGATGAAAAAAAGTACCTAAAATGAAGGCAGAAAAAAAAAATACCTAAAAGGGCAAAGATATGCAATGATAAGCAAAAATAAATGCCAAAAAGCAGAGCAGACTATGATGGGCCAAAAATAGTTACCAGAAAATTTGATAACCTGAGCAAGCAGGCTATGGTATGCATAGATAGACACTAGAAAGCATAAACCTGGGAAAAACGAGGATAAGAAATACTAAAATAGGTGAAGATGTACAATAATTCACAAAGACTGTCTGTCTGACCTAAGTTGTTAACAATAAAAGATTGGATGGGTGAAACTAGGCAGATGCAGTTTATGAATAAAAGGCTTCCAAAACATTAGAGTATGTAATAAGTTTAAAATATATTCCTTTATTTTTAAATTGCAACAAAATTCACAAGCTCTCCTTTTGCTCTTCATCTCTTACTCATATTTGCAGTGAGAACAGTATATTTTGCATTAGTGCACCTTGAACACAGGAAAAATTAGAATCAAGAAATGAGTAATTTATTACATTTCTTAATCTACTGTGACCAATTGTGAACCACAGCGGTGATTAGTAATGCTAGCATAAAAATATTTCAAATATATACATTAGTTTACCACATAAATATTTGTTTTCTGAATGCTGCACTGGCAGATTAGACATTTTCTCTGACAATGACATTTTCGCAATTTGATTTTTCATAAATCAGTCCTGCTTAATTTGTGTTTGTAGAAGTATTTTCAAATTACTTGAAATTGTGTTTAAAAATTACCATATCTTTTAGCAATCCAATGTTACATTATTTCTAGCATCTGTCTACTGAGCAGACATCAAAATAATATTTCTGCTTTTTCAATATACACTGAAATGGGCATGAATAAAAATTTGATTTAAAAACTGAATAAGAAATCTTTAAATTTAGAATATTTGGCATTTTTTCTGAACAGTCTGACACAAAAGTTAAACTTCTGGACATATCTGGGAAATGTCGCATATCCAGTCTTCTATTAGGCTTCTAGTTTACATATGCTTATTCCTTAATTTTGTTTCACTTCAAAAAAATAAATATAAAAGCAAATTTTGCATTATGACGTGGCTGTATGAAGAATCAAAGCATACAAAAATTTACCATTCTATTTGTTCATTTGTATATGTAGAGATACTTGCAGTTACCTGATTGGCAACTTTCTTTCACAGCCCCATGTACAAATTTAAGGCTCACTTTACTTAAAATTTGGAATAAGAAAACTCAGAACAAAAAATGCACACATTATGAGCACACTTAGAAGTTCTTTTTACATAAATTTTCCAAAAACTTTAAAATACTTTGAATTTGTAGTTTAAGTACATGACTTTGGTTACTTTTCCTATTTTTATACTTGCTTCTATATTTTGTTAGCAGTTACAACAAGATTAGCATAAGCAAATTCTTCAGCTTTCTCCAAAGCTGCCTTTAATTTGAACTGAAAGTGGATTGGAGGTATTCTCTTCTCCTTCATGTTGAATACTGTGTGAGGATCTTGTCCTTTTGGTGGTGCACCTTCTGCTTCCAGAAATTTCATTACCACTTCCATCCAAAGTTGGGCATCAAAGTTGTTAGTCACTTTTTCCTGAAAGAACCATAGAAATTAATGCTTTGGAACGATGTATACCTGTAATGGTATGACTGTCAACTGGTTGTAACGAAGAATGGTACATTTTGTACTCACAACTGAATATGAACAGTAAGTACAGCAACTATACAGGTTTTTATAACAGCATCTACAAAGAAAGAGGAACTCTGAAAATAAATAACATATACAGACTGTGATTAGCTTGTGCTAGTTTAATTATGATGACTTTGCTCTAATTTCATCTACTTTACTCATAAAGTTATGTGTGCCTTTTATGTAAAAAAAATAGGAATAAGCAAGATAGATTTCACTTTTTGGAAAGACAGGAGTTTTGTTTCTTACAAAATGCAAATCAGTGAATAATGAGGCTGGGGTTTTAATGGTTTTCCTAAGTCCATTTCCAGAAAGGGTAAATGCCAGGTTAGTATTTCTCTGCCACAATTCACATTACATTTCGTAATTTATCTTCATTCAATCTGCATTTTCCCATATTTAAGTTGTTTTTGAAGTGGCCCTGACATTCGGTTCGGGGAGTCTTTCAGCTTGTGTGTGTGTCCTGAGGTAATTAGCTCTCTGACAGAAAACTGACCTGAACATTGGCTTGTAAGTCCCACGAGTGTAAATCATAATACAGGAGGAGGGTAAACATAGAAGCACAAGAAGAAAATTAACACAAGACAGGAATGAGTAAGTGTTGCATACATATGACCATGTGCACCATATTTGATAAATGTTTGAAGGTGGTCAAATCAGCATTTGGCCACATATGATGCAAATTTTCAGTGCATTGACAATGATCAAAGTTAAACTAGGTATTTGGTTAAGGTCAATTTTGATCGCAGGTGCTGGAATGATCAACTCCATTGATTGCAGTCAAGTTACACAAAATTGTTGTCCATTTCGATTTTCTTGAAGGGTATGAGGACGGAATAATATATCTAGATTACTTAAATCGGAACCAGATCAAAACCAGATCATTGTGGAAAGAGGTGACTCTTTTGAAGAGTATGGGGACAGAAAAATTGAAAAAAAGATTCACACTATCAAAGGATACAGTATGGTGGCTAGTAAATGAAATGACTGAGAAGTTAGAGTTTCCTACCAACTGCAATCACCGTCTTTGACCCATGAATAGAATTTTACACTTCATAACTCATCTGTTTTAACAAATAGCGATTTATTTATTTGGTAATTAGAACTCACCTGGTGTCATGTTCAAATGCACAACTATCATTCCATGCCTCCTTTTCCTTTACATAACTGAATCAGTCTTTTCTTTTTATTTTATAGTTTATTGAATTATTAGATAGCTAGTTCCAACAGAACGTCTCTCTCATGCAGAGAAAATTTGGAGACCTTAATTTGTTTTCCATCTTCATTTATGTACATACGGTAATCAAACACAAAACAAAAACAAAGCAATATAGACAAGGAGATTATAATTGCACTACAACCTCTTTGGCTGTAGAGTTAGATGTTTTCCTTTGAGTAATTATCATAGAATTATGATCGTTCAGCAACTTAGTGCCGGGTCAGTTGATGGCAGTTCGTTGAACGAGAATTAACTATGGTGGATTGCAACTATAATTTCACTGAGGTCAAAGTTTGACCATGTTTCAGTAACCCTCAATCATCACTGATATGATTGAAAATGGTGCATATGGCAGATAGGCTATTTAACTCTCCTTTGTGAAGTGGCTGAAAAACTGCAGCCTGGGAAGTTTTAATAAGAGTCATTGGAATTGAATGATAATTTTAAGTTGTTGTTGTTGTTGTTTGGTCTTGAGAAGGCTACATTTTTTTGAGTTTATAAAAGATCTTGCCCATCTTCATAATAAAATTGTGATTGCCAAATATATAAAAGCTAAAATTCAAATTACAATAAAATTTATTGTATTAAACATTATGAAACAGTCAAATATGCATAATTCTGGAGCATTGGTATGTGGTATCAATACTGCTGAGTATGAAAAGTTGTGCATTATCAAATGAATTTGCTTAATAACGAGGTATCCTAATTTATTGCTGTATTGTTATGTAACATTAGTAAAATATGTCATATTGATTAAGTTAAGCCTGAGATATGTTTATTTCTCATTTGAGCAATAAATAAGTAAATAAATAATTTTGCATACAGAGAATAATAGGTACAATTATAATTCTCACATTCAAATCCAATCGAAAATGTATGACATATTTGTGAAGAAGATGCCATCAAGTGTAAAATTTATTTCCGTAATTCACTTAATACCTAGAAATATATGCTATGCAAAATGTTATCCATTAAGGAATTCCAAGTATTTTGTATTCATCATGCAAAACTTTAATTACAAATTTTCTCACTCACAAGTCTAGAAGTGTTCGCAAAAATACCACTGAATATGCTTAAAAAAACCAACACCAACACCAACACCAACACCAACAAATTATTCAAATACATTATTGAAATTTACTTTAATCTAAAATAACTTATTCAGTTCTAGGAGATGTCGGTCCTGGTGGTGTAGTGGAAACCATACTTGCCTCCTAAACCCAAGATCGCATGTTCAAACCTGGCTAGGAGTGATGGTTATTTTTGGGCGTAAAAATCCTAAGTATGGCTTCCTTCGGAAGGGAAGTAAAGCTGTGGGTCCCGTGTCATACATTTACGGCACGAAAAAGAACCTCAAGCCTGAAAGGGAGGCCTCTGAGCAAAATTTGTCGGCCGTTTTATGCCCTGAGTTGAATGGGACACTGATTACCTGAGATGTTAAAGAACGTCCATAAAAAATCAATAAAAAAATAAAAAAAAAAAAGGTCTAGGATATACATGATTCAAATACCTGAATAATTAATTTCGTAATCCACAACTACTTTTAAGATTTAAGATAAATTTTTCCCAAACCTAATATTTGGGCAGTTCCCTCCTTAGAGTTGCCAGCTCATGGGGGCATTCTGTATAAATAAATAAATAAATTAACATTGACAATCTCTAGAGTAATCTCTGCAGTCCCAGCTTGAACTGATAAGACAAGAATGCAGAACTCTCTTAACATATCAGAATTCATATAAAAAGAAGGAAATTAGGAGTTAGAGACTCTAATATATTGAATACATAATATTGTGTAAAGGAACAAAAATTTGGAGAATAGAGTTTATAAACATGAAATAGTATTAGATAGATAGAAATATAACTAAAATTAAATGTTTTAAAAAGACAGTAGGAATATAGGACAAATTTAAGCAAAATGAAAAATAAATGGATTTGGACAGTGAATAGAGACAAATAGCAATGATATAATTCATAATAAATTAGAATTATGGAAATAACAAATAAAATATTAGTATAAGAACGATATTGTAAACCATGAATATTACTGATAAAGAGCCTGGCTGAATGCTGGTCATATTCATTTGTAAATTGCTTAGCACAAACAAATAATTTAATGAAATAAATATAAAAAGAACAGTATTGCTTCTTTGTTCTTTTTATTTATATATAGAAGGTAAAAGTTGTAAGCTGACAATAGTTATAAATTTAGCGGATTGCAATATCAAAAACTCTCATTTGTTTGGCATGAATGGTGCTAGTATAAGAAATGGGGAAAAGCACCTAAATGAAGCAATACAACAAAAACTTACGGCAGGCACACAACAACGTGCTTTAACTGTTGTTCCACTTTTAGACATTATCATTACAGGAATACGTGAGAACTTTTTCGTTGCTTTTGCCAGAGGAATGTGCTCTATTTCAGAAGAAGCTTTTAGAAGGTGAACCAAAAATGGAGAGTGGTATTCCTTTGATGTTAAAGGTTGCAGTTCAGCTTCCATAAGTTTCCTGAAAACAACAAGATTCTGGTAATACTCACAGTAACTTAAAGTTTATTTCACAGTCATTATATTTACATCAATTGCTATGGAAGTATGAAATTAAAACACAGTCTTACCTGAGGTCTTTCCGAATAATTTCCTTTAATTGCTTGCTTAAATAGTTTATTTTTTCAAGTTCTTGCAACTGTAGTGTGTAAGGCAATGTATCTGCATTAGTGTTAATGTCTTGTTTCATTTTCTGTAACATTTCTTCTAATTTCTCTCCCTAAATAAATAAATTTGACATAGTATTACTTCATATACACATACATGTTCATACAAACACACACATACAAACATAAGTACAACTATTAAATAGTGCAAGTTAACACAAAAATGTAAATAAATCTATTACGATAGTCATTGCAATTTAAGAATATGGTAACAAATTTAAAAACAAATATTTAACAGGAAAATTAAATACAAGTGCAGCTAAGTTAACTCATACATTGTACACATAATTTAATTAACTTTAGTAATAGTCAAATTACTCATTACAATTTCTGAGTTCATCTTTTACATTACTATATATAATGTTTTATTTATAAGTAATACTTTCAATTTATTTTCAAATTTAGTTCCAGTAAGAAGTTTGAAAGATGCACGTAATTTATTACAAAATACTTTGCCAGTAGAGTACGAATTCTTACCAAAAATTTAATGCACTTAATTTCTCTGAACATTTATATGTATATAGAAGCTATTGACAGTGCAGCAATGAACTATACCAAATTGAATGTTTTCAGATGATGACCTGAATTTCACTTACAGGATTTTTAAATTAGGAAATCCCATCTTCAGTTGTTTATCAATTGCTTGGATAGTTTTGGGCTGTTTGGTATGGTTATTGCTAGATCTGAACTGATTATCTGTTAACATCTGTCGGGTTGGTTGGTTAGTTGCTAGTGATCATTGGGGGTGCTTTTTTTTCCCTATCTTGCCAATAAAGAGCTTCCAAGTTATTTTTTATTTGTTTGTTGCTATCTTGTTGGATGCATTTCAATAGATGTTCTTTGTTTAAGATAGTATTCACATCATTACACAGTGGGCAGTGGCTATCCTTGATTAATTTCATCCTGAAGAGTTGTTCTGACAGGCAAACATGCCCAACAATTAAGCAGAATTGGGCAATTCCAAATTTTCTTGGTTTCAATAAAAGATGTTTGAAAGTATTTAGATATTCATATGGTTTTCCTTTACGTTTTTGTTGTTCTTGTTCAGTTGTTAATCTTTTTATGAGTTTCAATTTAGAGGGAAGGTTTAGTTCCAAAGGTGTTTTAATTTTATGTTGGCTTCTTTTTTTTGCCAAAATATCAATCTCATTCCCTTTCAATCCCACAAGGCTCGTGATCCATTGTAAAACTATTTCTGTATTTATGATTTGGATTATATGATATAGTTATCTTATTTCATGTATAGCGTATATTTGTGGGTAACTGTAATTTATTATACTTTGTAGTGCTGCTTTAGAATCACTTAAGACAATACTTGTTATAAAACAAGTTATGTTACGTCTATACAGTAGATTTTCCAAAGATGTTCTAAGGAAATTATTTCACCATCAAAATTGTTATCATACTGTTCCAAAGGTGTATATTTAGAGAATTCTTCACTGTGTATTCCAAAGCCTGTTTCTCCATTTTTAAAAGATCCATTTGTTCACATCCTACGCCATCTGTTTGGAAAAATAGGAATTCACTCAATTTGTCCACAGGAAGATCACCAAAATTCATTATTTTTTTTTTTTTTTTATAATTAAAATGGATTCCCATGTGGATAGTACTATTGGAATATTCTATTCTTACCACGCAGTTGTGCAACAGTTTAAGAGGGAACAAAGATTCCCAAAATATATACAATTTAAAAATCCTGTAAGTGAAGTTTGTGTCAACATTCAAAAACATTCAATTTGCAATTTTATGAACACATTTTTCTTGTTTCTAGAGTTGTGTGTTATGTATTTCACCATATTTGCTCAAATTTATATTATTTTTCACTAAAGATAATACCTTAAATGTGTATATAAAGAAACTACTGTTAAATTTGTTTCCTGCTTGAATATCTCTGTATATGAATCTTACAAAGAATTGAATAAATCATTTTTATGCATTTCTTCTGCAGGATCAACACTTATTTACCACATGATAAATAAGGATAAATTACACTAGAGTGCACTTTTTAAAATTTATTTTTATCTAAATAGTCAATATGTGAGTAAATAATTACTCTAATTTATTTTATTAGAAGCATAATTGGTATGTTTATTCCTGTATAAGTTTTTATAGATCTGATGACCTAAAAATGGGTGGTGATCTACAACATCTGCTATAGTCAATCAAAATGAAAATGTCATTTAACTTATAGCTTTATATTTCAAGATTGCTGTCTTATCTAAGTTATTCTTAAGATTATATGCAGCAAAATATTTTAGAATTGTACTTATTCCTGTTTTATTGAAATTTTAAATTCTATTGTTTTCTCCTATCTAATACAGATGTATCATCTGAATATGAGACTGCCTCAAAATTTGTGCCTGTTTCAGCTCATTGATATATAGAGAAAACAGTAATGGTCCCAATATAGTGGACCTTGTGGCACACTATACGTAACATTTTTGTTTATCCAATACAGAATTTCTGTACTTTTCAGCTGATTATATAGAGATGTTTGTATTATTCTTATAAAGAGTCGGTATTAGGTGACACTATACTTCACTAACTGATTAATTTATCAGAACATGCTTCAAGAGCATTTGCTCTCATCTTCAGCTGGGATCTGAATAATGCTGGCAGATGACAATGTGACCTCTGGTGATTCCAATATACAGGAAGTCCATTGATGGGATGTCAAAATTCATAATATGATGCTTATTCTTTAAGATGAAATTCTTTTCCCATGTTGCTAATTCCCTGGGATTGTTGCTAGCTTTTAACAGTTTGGTTTCTTTTGCAACGTCTTGATTGTAAATCCAAAAATGATCTCTAACTGCCCATTTATCCACCTGTTTATATCTTAAATTTCTAAAGTGTTCTTTCATTTCTGTCTCCAAATTTCTTATTATTCTGCCTACATAAATCTGATTGCAATCCAAACAATCTATCTTATACACTACTGCCATTTTGTTGGATTAATAACATCCTTGATCATTTGCAATTCATACTTTTTCTCTTTAATAAGTTTCAGTCCTTAAAATAATGTATTTCTGTAATCTATGCATAGTGGTAAGATAAGTTCCAGCAAGAACATCAACATGAAAAAAAATGCGAATCAATATTTATTGGTACATGGTCTATAGCGATTGATGAATTTTGTATTACTCTAGTGGGAAAAAGTACATTGTCCTAGATATTAAGGTTCAAGGTTTTTTATTTATTGATTATGTACATTTTTGCACATTTTGCTTTGTCAATTAATATTAATACATAACTACAAATTAATTATATATATGTATGTATAGCTAACTTTATAACTTAGCTTCCATGAATTTCTCCAAAGTATAAAAATTATTTTAACAATAGGTTTTAAACATATTTTTTAAATTTTGTGCTTGAAGTGCTTTTAAATGATTTTAGTATTTTATTATATAGTATTGCACTCTATGTGACACATGACTGATGTTTTTTGTAAGTCTGTGATATTATAAAGAATTAGCCCAGCTGATCTAGTATGATGCATATGATAATCTTCGTTATTTCTAAAAAACTGTTTATTATTATGCACAAAATATACATATATGTTAAAGAGATTTTGAAACTTATTATGTAGAGAGCGGCCTTTGTTTGAATTAAGTTTATGTCCCCCATGATTTTGGCACTCTAAATTACTATATTGAGGGTAAATGCTTAAGATTCTTTAGAAAATGAAATACTTGGACAGCTGTATATTCAAAGGTTATATATTATAAACTTCTACTGGAAAGTCTTTAACATGATTAGCCCAGCAAGATTGTGTGAAGTTGGCAGTACATATAAAGCCAATTAACTGCTCCATCTTCAAACATATAAAATTATCCCTGTATTTAAAATAAAACCTTTGGAGGTTTTGAAACAAAATACCTATAAAGTAATCTTGTTGAATTAAACGTAAAACTTCTAAAATCATGTCAATTTATTAAACTCTCTTGACATTTCACATTATAACTTTTTTTATTAAAAAGTAAGTTGGGACTAGTTTCGTGAGTCACTTGCTCACATTGTCAACCAATTGATGAATTATGGCATGTAGATGTATACTTGGCTGTGTGCGCTCTGGTGGTCTGTTGATGAACCTGTACAATATGTTGTCTGCTTCTGGTATATCAAAATTCATAAGTCTATGTTCATATTTTTTTATATAAATCTTTTCCCATATTAGGCTTTAGTTATGTACATTTCGAAAAAGCTCATAAATAGATCTGCCAAAAATGGAGAGAGAGGACTGCCCATTACTAAACCTGAACTTTGTTCATAAAATTTCCCTTCAAATGTGAAGTAGGCCTGACTTAAACATAATTCTGTGAGCTTGACAACTTCTTGAATATGTGTTTCTGTAATGTAATGGTTAGTAACCATTTTCTTATGATTATGACAGTTTCACTGTGTGAATTCCTAAATTCATTTTTAATTGAATCTATGAAGTAGTTTGCAATATTTGAGAGTATGAATTGCAACAAATGCCTCAAAATGTTTTCAAGAGGATCCAGGCATGTCTCACAGCTAAGGATAGGCATTTTGAGTATCTACTATGATGGTGAGTACAGCATTAGTTCTGACATGCATGACATGAGTTCCCTCAGTAGGTGGCAATGCCATTACATAGTAACTTCCTGTTGGCAAAATCAATTTCTGATTGCGTAGCTGAATGGGCATCCTATAGAAACCATTATATAATGTCAAATGACTTAAGCTATCTCATTTCATTCATCAACTCATGATTGAATATTATTCTACAATGGATAACTAGTAAATTTTGTTCTTTAAAACATCAAGCAATTCATTTCATACTAAGCCTTTAATGCTGCAATGTTTAGAGCTTGTAATACTTATTAAGCAAAGCTCCAAGTTGTGCAGTATATATGAGATATTTTAATTTGAACAAATTTCTATTTGAGTAACCAACAGGTATAATTGAATATTTAATGCTTGCAGCTGAACATAATATACTATCTAGTGAATTTGCTAATTCCTAAGTTACCTGTTGAGCACTGCTCATGGATTTTGCCAGTTGCTCCACTTTTTCTTTCATCTGTTCTCCTGCAAGACGTACAGCAGAGGCATGGGAGCCTGTAACAGCCCTCAAACTAGGCATTCCACTGCCACCTGAATGCACACTGACTATACAGAAATCTTCAATGTCAGCACTGTTCAGCACATGTGTGCCACAGCATGGTTCCCTGTAGGAAAATATAAAAAATGGTTGGTTGGTTGCCAGTGGCCATTGGGGATGCTGATATTTATCATTTTTCCCCTAGCTTCTTAATAAAGAACTGGCAAATTATTTTTCATTCGTTTCTTGCTATCAAGTTGGCTTCATTTCAGTAGAAGTTCTTTGTTTAGGATGGTATTCATGTCCTTACACAATAGGCAAAGGAAATCCTTGATTAATATTTTACTGAAGAGATGCTCTGATAGGAAATCATAGGAAATGCATGACAATTAAGTGGAATTTTAACTCCAATTTTTCTTGGTTTCAATAAAAGATGTTTGTAAGTCTTTAGATATTCATAAGGTTTATCCTTTAAGTTTTTGTTGTTCTTTTCAGTTATTAATTTTTTTATGAGTTTACATTTAGAAGGAAACTTTAGTTCAAAAGTTGTTTTAATTTTATGGTGGTTCCATTTTTGGTAACGTATTGTTTCCCTTTAACCCAACATAGTTTGAGATCCATTTTAAAAGTATTTCTGAAGTACACAAAAATTTTATTGCTACAAAAGAATGATATTACTGTCTTAAGTATTGTTATGTCTAAATATTGCAATTTTTATTTCCATTTTCCTAGATAGAGAATAATCCTGCATCTGTATAATGACATATGCTTTAAGGTAAACTGAGGCCAATAGAATAGGATCTGCCAATATATTATTATTATTATTATTATTATTATTATTATTATTAATGTAGTTGTTGGTGTTGTTGTTGTTGTTGTTGTTGTAACACAGCCTACGAACTTTCCTCTTTTATTCTTGTGTATTTGCTTGGTTTATTGGCCACGCTGAAGAATTACATTTCCATTGGAAATCCCATGATGTTCAATCTTATGCACAACAAGGAAATCATTCCTTTTCTGCACATTAAACTTGGTTTGGTGAAGATATATGTCAAAGTTCTATAGAGCATACTTGAGAACCAAAGACAGTCTTTACTAGCAAACAGACATAAAATATAATGCAAGTACCAGACTTTCAAAACAATATGAGTGATGAATAATGGCATGTGGAGTGCATTCAAATCACTGTGTAATTACTTTCCTAGTTATACAAAGCTGCTTACTGAAAAGAAAGTGTAGATAAAATGATAAGGAGTTTCCAAAGTATTAAGTCCACCTTATCACTAAAACTACATTTGATTGTAACCTTGACCTTTTGCTGAAATCTTAGGAGAGAATTATAAAAACTTGGCATTTTTATTAAGGAAAAGCACTTTGTGACATGCTAGCACAATATGTTGCTCTATAGGAAGAGAAACTATATAAATAAACTAATTAAAATACAAATTAAAGGTCTCTGAAGATAAAAACCTATACCAAAATTATGAACATTGTGTATTTTTCTGATTTTTGGAAACGAGAAATGAAATCATGTAATTTAAATCATATTTAAATTAAAAAATGATTTAAATATACAAAAAAAAATATATATAAAGTAAAATTTTTTATTATGTTTTTAATGTACATATGATAATTAGCAACAGAATTTATGGGAAGGTGCAAAAGTGGAGGGGGGAGAATAGAAAGAAAAAAGAAAGATAAGTACTAAACTTATTATATTTTACTATCATTCAGTAGAAACATAAAATCTTACAACACATATAAAGATCATATTATTGTATTGATTGCTGCCATGGCTCAGATACTAGTGCACCAGCTTGAACTCATGGCTCCAGATTCAATGCCTGATTCGAAAATGTCTGGGTTATGTTTTCCTGCATTTTCCCTTATCCTGAAAAGGTGCATACCATGTAACTTTGCTAAGAACTTCAGATTCATTTGTATCGACCTTTCATTCATTCCATTCATTTGTCTGGAAATATCTTGGCAGTTGGAAGGAGATTATACTTTGGAATGAGTTGCTCATAAGATATTTTTTCTGGCCAAAAAGGCAACAATAAGTGACTTCATAATATGCAATTATTTATACATATCATCATCAATTTGTTCTACTCATCATCCTAAAGATCTGTGACAGCTGCCATGGAATTAAATGCTTGCTAAAATATAAAAAATTCTCTTGATTTCATTTTTAAAATAGATTTTTGAAATGAAACATAAAACATGCAATTTTAATAATGAATTGTGGGATATGATATATGCAAAAGTTAATTAACCTCAGACAGAATATATAAAAAAATAAGCCCAATAATCTAATAGCACAGGCAGTGCAATGACTGAATGGTTAGATTGCTTAACTTCTACAAAGTCAGTTTGGTGCAATCCCAGCAGCTGTAAATGGGATTTGTGGCAAATGAAGTGGCACCTGGGCAGGTGCTCTAGTTTCCTCTACCATACATTGTGTTATTGCTCCATCATCATCTTATCTCCAGCTTCACCTTTATCATCTAGTATAACATAGTCAAGACTCTGGAATGAACATTGATTATATTACTGCTCTCTGCTGCTTGTGTGTGGTATTCCAATGCTAGGCAGGCAAGTGAGTTGGTGTTGGAGTCACCCACATAAACTAATAGCACAGTGATAAAAATTAAAGATTCCAATTTTAGTTTCAGAATATCTTGAAATTGCCAAATTAATTTTAATACGAGCAATATGAGGTCAATTCTTCAACAGAAAAAAACGTTGTTGTTATTTCTTAGGATTGGTCTTAAATGTTACCTCATTACCTTTGGAAGCAGGGAGGAAAGAAGTGCAAAGAATAATAGATGTAATATCACAAAATTCCAAGGTCACATAATTCCAGGTGAATGTTTTGAAGTTTGAGTATGAGCCTAAAGAAGAAGCCTACACATAAAACTGTAGCAAAAGAAGCAAAATTGAAAAGATACAACCTTACAGAATATTTTAACAAAATCTACGATGTTGGCTATATAATTATGAAAACTATTATTATTATAATCACTAAAGCCAAATCACTTACATAAAAATACTGGAACTCTGCACTATATGGACAAAGGATAGCTGCACAGGCCAATAAGTTATGCATTGGTTTACAGTGCTCTAGGATGATAGAGGATAGAATAGGTACAGGATAGAATAAATGCCAACGGAAATTTAAATATTTGGAGGAATATGTTCATATGCTACTTTGTCTCCCGTACTACATCCAACACTGGAAAAGAATTGTATTGCTTAAATGATATTGTTTCCATTCAGCAACCAACATGGGTGACCGAGGGTGTTAAGGCATGCACTCATGAAAGGGAAGTCTGGGGTTTGGTTCCTGTCAGGACAGTCTTGACTGAAAACCTTTTGTTTTTCCCAATGACCTTTTTTATCCTCATTAAAGACAAATGCTGGGGGGTCTTGAAATGCTTCTTCCTTCCTTTAAAAGCTAAAACTACTTTTCCAATTTATCATTTCATCCCATGTACCAACAATGTCCATGCTTGTGGTGCCTCAACAGTAAAAATGGGCCCTACACAGTGTTAAAAAACCCATTCAGCCATAATATTTTTAAGAGCATATCATATTTATTCATCTATAATATCCCATTGCCTATAACACCCCCTTTAATAAAATATTGACATAAAATCTTACAAATGATAAGGGCAATTGCAACATTTCAGCTAACAGTAAAATTCATGCTCCTGTAACACTATGCATTGATTATTTGCTACTCTCTTCCCCCATGTTAGATTTCCAAATGCTCTACCAGCTTCCCAGTTCAGCATTCCGCTTCCCGCATGTAGTGTGTAGATAATTAGGAACATCTAGTACACAAGCAGGTGTGAAAATGAGTATAAGAATGAGTTTTATGACAACTTTCAAGCTATATGTATTGGAATATGCTGGAGAAAATGGAGTAAGAGCAGCAAGTTGCAAATATGAGGTACAGCCATTTAATCTGCAAGTGGATTGTAAGGACATGGGGACTGATCACTCCCGGCATCATCAAGAACAGTTTTAAGAAAACTGGAATTTCTTCTGCTTTGGACAGAACTGAAGACAATTTACTATGGGGATAGGAGGGGAGCAAAAGTGAGGACATGGACCAGTCTAGTGACTACAAAAGCAGCAACAATAGTGACGATACCACTGAATTATCTCAAGCACAGACACAAAAGGTAAAAAAATATGAATTTTTAATACTTAGTTAAACTCAACTGTTTAATAGAAGTTAGTCAATACCAGAATGAAATATTTCCTATTTCAGGCATTTACTGCCCAGCCACATGATGACATAGCAATGCAGCACAGCCTTGAACACTCATGACATTTAGTATGTGATCAGTCAGCTGCAGTAATGCAGGAGGAGCTAATTAAACAACTGTTACAATGTGTTAATCACTTTTCGTGCAAATAAATTATACATTTAAATATTTGTGTTGATTTAAAGATAGTACATGTCCTTTTTATGCTTTTAAACCATGCCAACCCAACCTGTATTATGTGAAATTTTCACCTATTACACTCTCCCCTATTTTTGAGGTTGAAAATCATGAAAAAAAATGGGGTGTTAGAAGCTAGCAAAAACAGTATTTATAAATATAAACCTCTTCTAAAAGCAAAAGTAAAAACACTATTAAAAAGAGAGTAATGACACTGTTTACCAACCTTGATGTCAATATATCCCCAGCTTCCATCTCAATTATGTGTATGTCTTTCTCTGGGTACACCTCACCTGGTACTAAAGTCAGGTCCTTTAATGTAAGCAGTTCATTAGCTGACACTGTTCTCCGTTTAACAGGAACAGCTGCATTTATACACTTTAATACAGTCTCTTCCAGCACTGCCTATGTTAACAGAAATTAATGTTTATAATGGCATATCACTAGTAATTGTAATCATGTAACAACATAGTAATATAATCTTAAATGCAGAAAATAATAACAACTAAGACTGCAAATTTACAATTTAAAGGTTGTTCCCTAAAGTAAATAAAATTATTATATATCATTTTGATATGCCAAATACAAATATTCAATCAGTTTACTACTATCATGTCAGGATTATTTGCAAAATTGCTTTAAATGTATTGTATAATTACAGGAATTTTAACACAAACTTTTCAATTAAATATTTTATTTCAAATGCAAAAACATGCAAAAAAACAGCTTGCTGAAATGGTTGTTCATACAAGTCACTAGAATATTTTTGTTTTGTTTTGTCTTATTTACTTCACTATTGGATATATAAATTAGTACAATGTATCACATATAGCTGCTGCTTCTTAGTCCTCCTGCTCCTTTCCTTTTATATTTGTCCTCAGGTATTCCAAGCTTTAAAATCCCACAATAGTCAGTAAGCATATTGATACTCCAGCATCCCTAGTACATACTTTCGATCTCCTGCAGATCCTTGTGAAATCGTTTGCCTTGCTCTTCGCTCAAATTTCCTAGATTTAAAGGGAAATAATCTAGAGGAGTTTCTCATTGCCCTGAATAGACTAATATCATGTAACGAATTTGGGCATATTTGTTCAGTATTATTTCATTACATTCTTGAAGCCATATTACTATATTTTTTTTTTTTTTTGGGTGCTCTTTAACATCTCAGATCATTAGCATCCCATTCAATTCAGGGCGTGAAATGGCTGACAAATTTTGCTCATAGGTCTCTTCTTTTAGGCTTGAGGTTCTTTATCATGCTGTAAATCTATGACATGGGACCCCCACAACTTTACTTCTTTTCCAAAGGAAGCCATACTTAGGATTTTTACACCCAAAAAAATTCATTGATCCTCGTCAAGACTGAACCCATTATCTTGGGTTTAGGAGGCAAGTTCCCATTACACCACCAGGATCGACAACTATTGGTATGAAATATATGTAAAGATCATATATATAGCATTAAGATTTGCTATTTAAAAGGAAAATTTAAGAAATAATATATGTCAAAGGCATTGTTTGTGAAAGCTTTGAAAAAGAAATAATATTTAACAAAATGCAGAATAATAACCATATTTACAACAAACATAGTTTAAAGCAGTTCTAGATAGTTAATTCATTTATGACATCATGCCAGTCTTATTTTGTGAAATATGTGCAGAGAAATACTGGCTGCGTGTTCTGCTAGACAATGCAAAGCTATATTTCCCTCACAGTATTTTAGCGAAAGAGGTTTGCAAAAATATCTTTATATATTTATGACCTTAACTGTTTCCTTAAAAAAAAAAGGCAGCTATTATTCCTGGATGTGTTGATTAACAAAAAGCCAAATGGGACATTGGGCCACACTGTATATAGGAAACCAACCCACACGGACCGGTACTTACAAAAAACGTCAAATCATCATCTACGCCAGAAGAGGGGGATCATCAAGACCTTGGCAGTACGGGCTAAACGCATCTGCGAACCGGGGACCTTGGAACAAGAAATGAAACACCTGAAGGTCACACTGCAAGCTAATGGATATGGTTATGGAGAAATCAACCGGGCATTACATCCCAATAGAAAATGGGTTCGCACGGAGAACCCGAAAACTCAGAATTCAGCTTGCTTACCGTACATCAACAAGGTCACAGATAGAATAGGGAAACTATTAGGGAAATTTAATATACGTACTGTATATAAGCCTACCAAAAAGCTGAGATATCTTCTTCGATCAGTGAAAGACAAGCGGGACCCCCTTTGTTCAAGAGGCGTTTACCGCATTCCGTGCAGTTGTGGTAAAGTGTACATTGGGACCACAAAACGGAGTGTACGTACACGGATAAAGGAACATCGAGGCAACTGTCGACTTGGTCAAACTGAAAAATCGGCGGTGGCAGAACATGCTATGTTGGCGGGCCACGATATCTTGTTCGGGGAGACGGATATTCTCGACAATACAGCCCCATATTATTCGAGGTTGTACCGTGAGGCCATTGAGATTTTTAAGCACAAGGACAATTTCAATAAAAAAGAAGAGGCTACACGAATTCACAAAGCATGGATGCCGGTCTTGGAGAACACCAGAATCAAGCCAATAAGAAGCCAGGACGGACGTACAGTAGGAGGGGACCCTAGCCGCACCATCATTGGCGGAGAGGCGGGCCAATGATAGGGAAGTGGGGAGGTACTCGCTCCCCTATATATTGACGGTGCGTTTTCTAGAACGCCACTCTTGAGTTTTGTCAGTCATGAGTCTACCTCTGAGGATGCCCGACGGAGTGGCGGGCGAAACGTCAGGTACTAGTGTTACCTCTAGACCACGGCCAAGAAGCCCGGATAAATCATCGTTTTATTGGATTGACGCCGGCCGTGAAAGCCTAAGTTTGTAGCTATTATTCTGTCATCATTAACTGCATACCATGTTTATGAAGGGATTCCTCAAAAAGATTTTAGTAAATCTAATATAGGTAATTTTGCACATTAACATATTCATGTAAACAAAACCAAGCTTTGCATGAAAACAGAATGAGGAATCATACGCTTGAGTCAAAATCCATGAGCAAAATCTATTCTTTCTCCTAGAATGACAGATCTCTCAGCCTTTCCTTCAGGGGCCCAAAATTTTGGGTACAGGGCATAGCAACCCCGAGGCACCCGAGCTGCTCCCGCGTGTCCACGCTCAGTGTGTTTGACTCCTTTTTATTTTGCCTCTATTTTACTTTTTATTCGTCCTACTTCCCTGTTCTTTGTCTGATGGGTGCCCCCATGTTTGACATGGTAAAAAGTGACTGGGTAATGGCACTGGGTTATCATGTAGGACAGGAGTGTATCCCCTGGTAAAGGCCAGGCCCAGGGAGGGGCCATTGAATGAGCTGTTGTACTTCCTGCAGGTGATTGGGTCCCTTTGTCAGTCCACAGGAAGGTGTGACCCTGAGGTTACTTTGTTCAGGCCAGAGCAAATAGCCTAAGCTGGAGTGGCGCCCAGGAAGCAGCCTGCCATTGGAGACAGTTGCAATGGTGGAGGATTAAATCACTATGGTACATGATAATAATCATTTTCAAATGAAACGAAAAAGAGATGACGTAAATGAAGTATCCGAGAAGTCTTTTCCTCGATACTTAGTGCTCAGTCGTACCGAAGATGGTCAGTCGTTTACTAAGGTAAACCCATTTACCCGTCTACGTAACGGATCACTTTTGGTGGAGACACTTGGGCTGTCTCAAAGCAACTCATTGCTCAAGGCGAGGCTACTCCACGGCTATCCTATCCGTGTTGAGCGACATAAGACATTGAATTCGTCGCGAGGAGTTGTTACCACCAATATACTAGATGGTATGTCTGATCCGGAAATCCAGAGCTGCCTGGAAGACCAAGGGGTCACTTCTATTCACTTCACTTCTTCTTATCGCGTGCAGGCAAGGAAAGAGGGGGAATTACGCCGACCCGGACTCTATTCCTCACGTTTAACAGGGTCGAATTGCTGCAGAAGATTAAAGCGGGCTACGAGTTGATTGAAGTGCGCCCGTATATTCCGAGCCGGTTGCGATGTTTCCAGTGTCAACGTTTTGGACACACTCGCATATCATGTAAGAGTGCCATTTCCATCTGTGCAACCTGCGGTCAAAATAGTCACAAAGGAGCATGTGCATCCGCTCCCGTCTGCGTTAACTGCCGTGGCGACCATCCAGCCTCGTCCCGTGACTGTCCTCGTTTTAGAGAGGAGCGCTGTATACAGGAGATCCGGGTAAAAAAAATCGCTCCTTTACTGAGATCCGGAAGCGATTTCAATCTCGCCAACCTGTAGTACCTAAGACCGGTATATACAGCGCTCCAGCTTCTTTAGCGGTGAAGAAGTGCGACAGCAGTACACAGACTTGCGACCTTGTCTTTACACGGGTCCCTACTACGCCCAGTTCTCCGAAGCGCTCTACCGCTAAGCCGAAGCCTATAGTTTTTAATGCCCCTGATATTAGGTTCAAGACATCCCACACGAGAACTGACTTCTTGAAATCGACAACTCCTGTGGAGAAGAAAAAGAGCCCTTCTCCTCCTCGGAGGTGCCGCTCCCATGATGGAAGCCAACCCGCTGGGCGGTAGCCGTCACCGCCCTTATTTACATCCAACCGATTCCAGGTGTTGGAATCGGTGGATCCCTCTCAGCCGGAGATCCCTCCCATGGAGCAGGATGTGCCTGCTCCAGGCAAACCACCGAGACCCACGCGACCGAAGAAAGGACGTTTGATTCGTCCTGAGCCTAGCAAAAAGTAAGGTAGTATTTTTATTTATTTTAACTCGTTTTAATAATGGCTATCCTTTCTTGGAATGAGCGTGGTCTCCGCAGTCGAAGACCTGACCTGGAGTTACTTTTACGCTCGACTGACTCTTTGTGTGTCTCCAAGAGGCCAAACTTCTCCGCAAGATTCTTTCACTTTACGCGGTTACTCTTCGGTGAGGTTTGACCTTCCTCCCAAAATGGCACTCCCGCTCATGGCGGAGTTTTAATTTTAATTAGAGATGACGTGCACAGTACTTCATTACACCTCCAGACTCCTTTACAAGTTGCTGCAGCTACAGTTCACTTCTCTGGCCTTACTTTTTCAATCTGTAACATTTACTTGCCTCCATCTGCTACTGTCACAAACGTTCATCTTGATTATATTTTTTCTCAGCTACCACCCCCTGTCCTACTTTTGGGGGATTTTAATGCGCACCATCCCTTATGGGGTTCCAACACGGAGTGTGCCAGGGGTAGCATGTTGGCAGACTTTCTAGACCGTCACCATCTCATTCTGCTCAATACTGGTCAACCTACTTTTATTTCTGACAGTACTCATTGTTTTTCACATTTGGACTTAGCCTTTTGTTCTGCCTTACTTGCTGTACATTTTACCTGGAACGTCATCTCCAATTTATATTTTAGTGACCACTTTCCGTGTCAGATACGTGTACTCTCTTCACACGCACATTCTCAGCGCCAAGATGGCTTATTGCAAAGGCGAATTGGCACCTCTTCCAATCTCTGACCGTATTTTCAGGATTGGATTTGCCATCCATCGACGCCGTGATCGAGCACCTCAAAACGGTTATCCTTAATGCCGCAGATCAGGCTATTCCCCGGTCGTCTTGCCACCCCAGATGCTTTCCGGTTCCCTTGTGGACCGATAAATGCCGGGATGCGTTGCGTGCACATCGAGGTGCTCTACGAGTTTTTAGTCGCCACGCTACCTCACCAAACATGATTCGCTACAAGTAATTGCGCGCCAAATGTCGTCGTATTTTTAAGGATAGCAAAAAGGCGTCTTGAACTGCTTTTGCCTCCCCTTTTAATCGCACAACACCTTCATCTGTAGTTTGGGAACAGCTACGCCGCGTTGCAGGAAAACCAATATATTACCCTATACCCGGTCTTAGGATGTCAAATCGAGTGCTTACTACTTCGATTGACGTTGCCAATATTTTAGAACGCACTTTCACTGCTGTTTCGAGCTCCGCCAATTACCCTGCTTCATTTGGCACATTAAAGGAGCAGGTTGAGTCGAGAGGGTTCTCTTTTGCCTCCAATAATCAGGAGAACTATGGTGTCCCGTTTACCGCCAGGGAATTGGAGCATACCCTTAGGAACTCTCGTCACTACGGAGAGGGCTAGGTGGCATTAATGTTGCTATTTTTCAGCATTTGTCAGCGAAAGGTAAGGCTTTTTTATTCCAGCTTTTTAACCGCATTTGGTGTGATGGCACATTCCCGAACGTTTGTTCGTCACCGTCCACCGGCCACCGTCATTCCTATGCCCAAGCCTGGAAAGGACCCACACCTTCCTTCCAGTTACCGTCCAACTTCCCTCGCCAGTTGCGTCTGCAAGGTGATGGAACGCACCACATGTCGGCTTATGTGGTGGTTGGAGTCGAGGCACCTATTGACGAAACGTCCAGTGCGGATTTCGTCGCCATCGTTCTCTTGTGTCTCTTTTCATCCATATTATAGACGGATTGTGAGAAAGTGCCAAACTGTTGCTGTCGTTTTTGATTTGGAGAAGGCTTACGATACCTGTTGGAGGGGCAGTATTCTTCGTACGCTTCATGAATGGCGTATATGTGGCAGGAGGTTTGTTTTTATTCGGGAGTTTATGAAAGACCGGGTTTTTTATTGTTTGCGTGGAATCAGTTTTATCTTCTCGATTTACTCATGAGAACGGTGTACCTCAGGGCTCGGTACTTAGTTGCACACTGTTTGCCATAGCAATTAATTCTATTACCGAGTGTTTACCGCCAGGAATATAATCGTCGTTGTTTGTTGACGATTTTGCCATCTACCTTTCCTCTCGGAGAACTTGTCTCTTGGAACGCCGCCTCCAATGCTGTCTCGACCGCCTTTACGCTTGGAGTGTGAATTGCGGGTTCCGTTTCTCCGCAGAGAAGACCGTCTGCATGAACTTCTGGCGCCACAAGAATATCCTCCACCTTCGCTCCATCTTGGCCCAGACGCTCTTGCTTTCGCAGATGAAGTTAGATTCCTGGCTTAATCTTTGATAGAAAACCATGCTGGGCATCAAATATAGCACAGCTCAGAGGCAAAGTTCTCTTTGTATTTTACGCGTTTTAAGTGGCACATCTTGGGGAGCTGACCGGACTATTCTTTTACGTTTTTATCGCTCTCTAATCCGGTCAAAACTGGATTATGGCTGTGTAGTCTATGGCTCAGCGCGACCTTCTGTTCTTCGTCGCCTTAGCGCGATTCATCACCGGGGTATCCGTGTTGCCATTGGAGCCTTCCCAATCAGTCCTGTGTTAAGTTAATGAGCGGAGTCTGGAGAACCTCCGTTGTTTTATCGTAGGGATGTTTTACTTTCTGCTTACGGTTGTCGCTTAGCTGCGCAACCTCGTCATGCCACGAATGGATGTGTCCATTTTAATGTGTCTTTAGATTGTTTTTATGCTGCTCGGTCTTTTACTCCTAGGCCTGCTGGCTTTCGTTTTCGGGAGCTGTTAAGTCGTTGGACTTTGACTTACCTGCTTTTTTTTTAGCCGGGGAATATTCTTCTCTCCCTTGGCTCATAGCAGAGGCCCCCGTTCATCTTGGGCTTACGTCCTGTCCAAAATCTTCGACCGCAGCACATATTATACGTTGTTCTTTTAGCGAGATCAAATGCTCTTTTAATGGCTGGAATTTTATCTATACCCGACGGCTCGAAATCTGACACAGGAGTAGGATGTGCGTTTGTTTTTAATGGAGCAAGTTTTACGTATGGTCTTAACGTTGCGACATCTATTTTTATGGCGGAGCTCTATGCTATTTATCGGGCGATTTTATTTATTTCTGATCAGGGGCTGGGGAATAGTGTTATCTGTTCCGACTCTTTGAGTGCCGTTTTCAGTTTTAGAAATCTGTACAACCTCCACCCTCTTGTACAGATGGTCCAGAATGTAGTTTTAACCCTTTACGACGCTGGCGTCAGGGTGACACTACTATGGGTACCTGGACATGTGGGACTCCCAGGTAATGAGGCCGCAGATGTCGCAGCTAAATCCGCTCTTTTAGACCCTGCGAGGACGAGCAACGTTTTTATTTTGGTGATTTTAAACATTTATTACGTAGAGGCATTTTCTCGCGCTGGCGCGATGAGTGGGATTTAATATCAGTCAATAAGCTTCGGGAATGTAAATCATCCCCTTTTAACTGGTCGACTTCTTCTCGCGCTGTTCGTCGCGAAGAAGTAATTTTAGCTCGTCTTAAAATTGGGCATTGCCGTTTTAGTCACTGTCACCTTTTTAATGGTCAACCCGCTCCAGCTTGCCCTCACTGTGACCACCCTTTTACATTGCGTCACATTTTACTTGATTGCCATCATTTGGCAGCTTTTAGACTTTCCTTGGGTTTGCCCTCCTTCTTTGCGGAGATGCTTGCAGATGATGTGGTTGCTGTTGAGCGAGTGCTCCGTTTTGTTCGCGTATGTGGTTATTGGAGCAAGGTGTGAGGTTTTATCTTTTTACCCATGACGGCATTTTTAGACTCTTTTAAGACTGTTGTATTTCAGCTTTTGCTGTATCGTTTTTAGTACCAGTCTTTAATTGAGTTTGTGGTATATTGCCCTTGTTATTGTTTTGGGGTTTTATTGTAACCATTTTAGACTTTTATAATACTGATTTGTTTTCAGCTTTTGCTGATGAGTTTTAATACCAGTTTTTATTTGTTGAAATGTTGTTAGTTTTCGGGTTTTATTGACCCATTTTTAGACCGTTATAGTTGTTTTTTTCATCTTGCGATGTTTTAATACCAGTCCTTTGTTTGTTGACCATTACAGCCACTTGTTATTTTTATGGGTTTTTATTTTGTTGGACAACGTGCTACTGTTATTTAACCTATGCACTGATTTGTGTTATTTATTTTTTAGTTCTGGCGCAGTTTTAGTGTGTTTGGGCGCTAATGACCTTAGATGTTGTGCGCCCCTTAAACAATAATCATCATCACCTTTTAGACCATGCTGAATATGAGCAAAGTTTTTCCTCGGGGGATTTTAAATATTCTTTACGTCGAGGCGTTCTCTCGCGCTGACCCGAGGAGTGGAAATTAATCCCTAGCAATAAGCTTCAAGAACGTAAATCCACTCCTTTTAACTGGTCGACTTCTTCTTGCGCAGTTCGTCACGAAGGAGTAATTTTAGCACGTTTGAGAATTGGGCATTGCCGTTTTAGTCATTGTCACCTTTTTAGTAGTGAACCATCTCCACCATATATTTATTGTGACCACCCCTTTACAGTGCGTCACATTTTATTTGAATGCCATCATCTAGCAGCTTTTAGACTTTCGCTTGATTTTTCCTCCTCTATTGAGGACCTACTTGCTGATGATGTGGTTGCTGTTGAGCAAGTTCTCTGTTTTAACCATGTTTGTGGTTTTTGGTGCAAGGTGTGATTTTATAGCATTTTATATATGACGGCATTTTTAGACTATTTTCGGACTGTTGTGTTTTCAGCCCTAGCTGATGCATTTTATTACCAGTCATTTATTTGTATTGACCATATTACCTTTGTTATTTGTTATGGGGTTATTGCTTTGTTACAATTTTAGACCATTACAATACTGCTCAGTTTTGAGCTCGAGCAGCTGTGTTTTAATACCAGTCTTGTTTGTTGTTGACCATATTGCCCTTGTTACTTGTTATGGGGTTTTTATCTTACAATTATAGACCATTATAAGACTGTTGTGTTTTCAGCTCTTGCAGCCTTGTTTTAGTGCCAGTCTTTTGTCTGTTTTTGATCATTTTACCCTTGTTATTTGTTTTAGGGTTTTTATTGTTATTGCCCAATGTGCTTAATGCCCTTTTCTACATTGGATTTGCGTGTAGATATTTTAATTTTAGATCAGTTTTTAGTGTGTTTGGGCCTAATGACCTTTGATGATTTCTGCCCTTTAACCAATAATCATCATCTCTGAGCCTTGGTCAATCGCTGCATCCTCAGCTTTCTCTACTTTGCGACACTGTTGGTAGAGGGCAAAATTGCAAGGGGGTCCCCATTTCAGATCTCTTTAACTTATAAAATGCCTAAGCAGGTATCAGGAATTGAACCTGACACCTCCTGGACAGCAGCCAGCAAGGCTGACCTCTAGGATCTAGAAATTTCACTTCAAATAATATTTTATCAGCATCACAGATTCTAAAAATGAATCACAAGTGAACACTCAGGAACACAATAATTAGGCCTATTAATTTCCATATGACTTTCATAGCAGAGTATTTAAATAATCAACAAACACATATATTTAGTGTCAACTCTTGTAAGAAACTGCATATCTCACTGCACTCTATACTCTGTTTGGGTATTATAGCAGGATATCCCTGTACACAAAATGTGGACCAAATCCAAGATGATCTCATGGAGCTCTGCCATGCTCACATTCCAGAAATAATCTGCCCACTAAGAAATAAAACTCTGAAGAGATCTATTAAGTTCAGGATGGGTGATGTTTTTATCACCTTAGCCAGTAAGTTATCTTTTTGCATATATCATTTCAAATAAAGTAGAAGATATCTCTACACATATACTTGTAATACAACCTATGATTACTATTGTTTCTTCAATTTTACATTATGATTTAGTTATAGGCTATTATGTAGTGATTTAAGAACAGAAGATTCTGAAACATGTATTGTGTAGTGACAGCTAATTATAGTACCTGATTTTTAGTAACTGGAAATATTTAGTGCTTCTAATAATATCTTTGCAAATACATTTGCATACCAATTTTTACCCAAAGTACTGTATGCCAATTAAGTTCAGCTTGATTGGATTTCATTTACTACAAATGGAATGCCATTTTCTCATCATATGACATAGTAATGGCAAAAACATCAGCCAATCAATTCGAATTTTGCTAACTCCATAAATATATGAGCATATATATTTATTTATAGTTTTTTAATAGCGCCTGATGTCCATTTTGAATGCTGATGCTTCACAGGCAGTACATATATTCATTAACACCTAACATATAACAGATATAATTTTATAATAGATAATAGATTCCGCATTTCCAAGACCCATCTACAATCACTGAAAACTACTATGATGTAATTGATTAGCACTCTGTATATGCATATTATAAGCAATTCTTGCAACTGGATCCAAATGATTTAGTAACTTTTTATTATAAAACACTGCTGCATGCAAAATATCCGCACAAAGTGGCATATTACAAATATGTAACAGCAATAATGCAAGGGTTGTATATTATTACATGAAACAAAATTAGGCTGTAAGGTTTGGACAGAATATATCAATTACATTAAAATCTGAATACATTTCAAAGAAAATTCTTCTCTAAGTTCTATGTTTATATATACAGGGTGTTAATGAACTAATGAACTAACCAAAATAATTTCAGAGAGTGTAGATATAACATATATAAGCAATTTGATAGGCAATTAAACAAAATGCAATTTTATGGTGCTAAACAAGATGCTTATAAGTCGGTGTTAAGCCAAGCTGGGTGAAAAATTAGTTTAGAATGTCTTCACAACTGCCTTGCAAGCATAGAAATATTGATTTTCCATGGTTTATTATCAGCATTTTCAAGATTTAGTGACATAAAATCCCTCAAATCTTGAACTAATCATTTGACAGTGCAGCATCGAATGCTTATTTACTACCTTCTTGCATTATTAATAAAGTTTGACTAAACGTAAATGTAGCCAGTTTTGTTGTAGCTACTCTAGAGGGAGCTGTTCAACTGTTGTGTGGCATAATGCATTAAATGATGTTCCACAGGCCATGGGTTCAATTCTTGTCATGCCATTAATTTTTTTTTTTATTTAATATGCAAGTACTGCAATACTCATACTAAAGAATTATGAATGAAATTCATTTAATGATTTCAAGTTTTATTCTCTTTCTCAACAATGAATGTATTACCAACATAAACTTACTACTAACATGATAACCAAAACTTAATTTACCTAACATGTACTCAGAACACAATTCTGATTGGTAAGTACAATAACAACTAGGGTTGTAATTATATGAATTGATATGCTAAGATTTAAGTGTATAAATTGAATCATCAACTTAAAAGGTAGACTAAATGCTGTATTATTAGACCCTAGCCTGGGGGGGAGGGAGGGATGAATGAGACTGGAACTCATGAACACCTCTTACTTGAAAGCTAATGTCATAACCACTGCACCAGAGTGATATGTTCTGAAATCCCTTTAGTTATTGTGTGTTATGCTTTCAAGGGGTATCTTCATTAGCCAGTGGTGAACTGGTACTTTAGAAACTTATAGCTATAGCTTCAAAATTTGAACAGACAGGCAATTCATTTTCTATCTCAACTTACCTGTCTAAGACACCCCCACACTCTCTGCAATTATTTTGGTATAATTCATTAGTACAAGTACCTACTTACCTATAAAGGTAATTTTGCTAAATGAAGCTATAAAAGCATTATACTAGTACACTGCTAAATTACTGAGATGGTTGAGAGTGGTTTATTACATTGTTTTAAATACACTATAGACACTTATTGGGTTAGAGGCATAGCTTTACTCACAAAAATATTAATTATAAGCTTCAAAGAAATGTATTTAGGTCACTAATTTTAAAATGTGATCTTTGAGAAGAGTAAATTATGTACTTACAATGTTCTTTGCATTTAGAGTTTCACCATATACAGAGAAACCAAACATAAGTTCTCTGTCGGTTACGTGACTTGACTTCTGACAGGTTACAGCAAACAATTTATGAAGGGCTGCATTCAGCAAATGTGTTGCAGTGTGGTTTTTCATATTTCCCAGTCGGCACTCTGTATCAACTTGTGTCACACCTTTATCTCCAACTCTAATATTTCTACCTGCAAAAGTAAATCATTGGGCTTCCATACTAACAGCATTGAATTAAACCAAAATTTGGAATATTGTATAAAATGCAAAATATTACATGAAAAAGTGGCCTTACAAGGTGACAAGGCAAGCAATAAAAATAAATAATTTATTAAATTCTGACATCAGTGAAGAAATTATTGCCGCAAAATGTAATATTTTTCTTATTTTTAGACACAAAAAATTAATAATAATAATAATAATAATAATAATAATAATAATAAAAGCTCACTAACAGATACACTTTATTATTTACTGTGTGATATGGACTGATAGCTTACAAAGTAAAGGTTTTAAATAAGAGAGTTTTGGAAGCTATCACTTCTATGATATTACCAAATTATTTTTATGTAATTACTCAATTGTTTTATAAATTAAAAAAGTCATTGTAATTAAATACAATGTTGTATGTTTAAAAGCCCTTATTTAAAAATAAAGCTTGCAGTATATTTTTCACTCATCACATTTTTTATTATTACTCTGATTATTCTATGTGAAATTCTTTGTATTTAGTGTGTAATTGAGTTTTATTTAGAAATAAGTCAGCTGGTTAACTAGTATATTTATGAGTTTCTTGCTGATTCTTACAACAGTCATTTTTACTTATAAACAAATGACCTGGCTAAGTAGCATATTTATGCATTTCTTGCTTATTCTTGCATCAGTCACAAAATTTTTAAGTGGTAATGCTAATGAAAAGTTTCATGCATGCATTATAATATCAGCAGCTACCTATTCTGTAATAAAACTATGGATCATAGTTTTAGGAATGAGTGCTACAATCATTTTACATATTTTACATGCTTTTAACATATTTCCAATTAAAACATTTCCAAATGCTATGAATAGTGATTATTAACAAACATTAAACAAAAACAAAAACCCTATCAAATGTGAAAATGGGGACCACTAGAGGTTTAAAAGCACAAATTTATAAGTAAAATTTAGTTAATTTAAAATGTTAAAGTGCTTCCCATTTATATTATTTGATTTAATTTACTCTATCATTAATGTGGTGGTGGTGGTGGTGGTGATGGTGGTGGTGGCGGTGATCAAATGAAGATTTTGTTGTTGATTTGGTTTATTTAGAATGCTTTTTAACATCTCAGGTCATCAACATCCCATTCAATTCAGGGTGTGAAATGGATGACAAATTTTGCTCAGAGGCCCCTTCTTTCATGCTTGAGGTTCATTTTCGTGCATAAATCTGTGACACGGGATCCACGGTTTTACTTTGCTTCTGAATGAAGCCATACTTAGGATTTTTACTGGGCTGGGATGAAACCCGCATCTTGGGTTTAGGAGGCAAGTACGGTTACGACTAAATCACCTGGATCAATCTCATGTGATAATGATGTTGGTGGTGAGAATCAAATAAAAGAATTTCATTTTTGCAAAAGGAGAGTACATTAGTGTTCTAACTATTTAATGTTTATTGATGCTAAATATATTATTATATTATTTATGGCTTGGTTCCAACCCTACTTTAATCACAAGCCATAACACTTGAAACAACACAAAGATATCTACAATATTATAAATAATATAAAGGAAATATTACAACACTAACTGTAGATCATTTCCAAAATTTCCTGCTGAGGTTGTCATCTGGAAATTGTGGAAATTTACAGATGACAACATTAACTTCCTAAAATCATGTCTTAAAAGAAAAGTCACACCTTATTCATGAGGAAAACCGTTAAAATAAACAATAGCATACACCAGAAGGCAGCAGAAACTAAGGTAATTAAAACTGAAAAGAGCTTACAGTATAAAAGACCACATGAAATAGATGTAGATATTTACAATCTGTATTTAAAACTAAAAAAAAAACTAGGATTTCACATATGGGAAAATTTACATCACCTACATCAAAATTTAAGTGCACAAATGAAAAACAAAAACCAGAAATTAAAAAAGAAACTCCAGAATGTACAAAAACATAAAATAAAAATGGTTCCACCTTCACGCACACACACAAAAGATAAAGTAGTTAATCTTTCAAGTGCTGCATTTTCCGAAAATGAAATCAATCTCCTAAATAAAGGCCTAAAAACTTGTAAAGATTTCTCAGATAATATAGAAGATTACATAGGCAACAAAGACATAGCCACCTACCAACTAAACAAAAATCGTTCGTCAAAAGTAAATGCAAAAATGTTTTAGAGAACATAAAAAACTGAAAGAAATCAATAACTACAGAACAACATTAAAAAATTAAAAGAAAAACCAGTGATATACATAAAAGCAGACAAAGCCATTTTAGACGAAAAAGAATACATAAATAGAATTGAAACTATGTTAAAAAGACAAGACTACAAACCAATCAATAAGAGTCTGCTCAATAAATGCAATAAAATGTAAAACAAAACATTAAATGAAGTCAAAACACTATCCACTATGAAAAACAGAATATCACACAGAGTAATCCAGTACTACCCAGGCTTTATGCACTACCTAAAATACATAAAAATGATAACAGCATGAGACCAATAATAAACAATATCAATTCACCCACATACCAGTCAGTCCTGGTGGTGTAGTGGTAACCATACTTGCCTTCTAAATCCAAGCTTGCACATTCAAACCTGCCCAAGATCGATGGATTTTTTCGGGCGTAAAAATCCTAAGTATGGATTCGCAAGGGAAGTAAAGCCGTGGGTCCTGTGTCGTACATTTACGGCATGAAAAAGAACCTCAAGCCTGAAAGAAGAGGCCTCTGAGCAAAATTTGTCGGCAATTTCATGCCCAGAGTTGAATGGGACACTGATGGCCTGAGATGTTAAAGAGCATCCTTAAATAAAATGAATCAAAATAAACCCCACATACCAGGTAGCAAAAAACTGATTCAAGTCTTCAATTCTTTTAAGAGATTCCAAAGTTTGAGCATTAAAAATTCAATGGATCTAGTCATTAAACTCAAAAATAACAGAATTACGGCTAGAGAAACAATGGTTTCATTTGATGTAAAAGCCTTATTCCCGAGCATACCTACAGAGAAACTTATGCTTATGCTAAAAAAATGGTTAACATCTATAAATTTAAAAACAAAAGAAATAGAAGATTTATTAAACATTTCAAATATTTGCATTAAACAAAATTACTTTAGCTTCAACAGAAATTATTACCAACAAGTTTCAGGCCTAACTATGGGAAATCCTTTATCACCTTTTCTAGCAGAGTTATTCATGAGTTCATTTAAAACACATATCACAAAAGCCTTCCCTTTAATTTTCAAGTCATGGTATAGGTATGTGGATGACATTTTTGGAATAATACCGAAGAAACAGTCAATAGATGCCCTGAAACTTCTTAATTTGCAACATGAATCTATATAACTTACCAAAGAAGAAGAAAGAATTGGTTGGCTACCATTTCTAGATTTAAAAATTATAAGAAATGGAGATTGTTTGAATTTTGGAATTTACAGAAAAGAAACACAGACAAAAAACTACATAAAAATGAGAGTTAAACCCCATTCCACATAAATATGCAATTTTTCAGTTTGGTATACAGATTGATGAATATTCCACTCATAGAAGCAGAGTACAAAATAGAATACAAACAAATAATAAAGGCAGCTATAATCAATGGTTTCAACAAAGCCACAGTGATAAAAATTATCAATAAATCTAAAAGACAAAAAGGGATAAGGGAAGTTTCCACACTGAAAAACACAAAAGAAGAATACAAATTCAAAAGTTTCACCTACCATTCAATTTACCAGAAGAAGTTCAAGAAAATCTTCAAAGAACATGGAATAATGTTAGCCCCAAAGAACAGATATAACATCAAGAATTTATTAGGTTGCACAGTAAAAGACTCCGTATTAACAGAACAGAAATCAGGAATTTACGAAATAAAATGTGCAGATTGTGAACAGAGCTACATACGCAAAACAAAAAGAAATTTGGAAATTCGGAGGAAAGAACATTTTAGGAATATTCGGTTTAAACAGGTGGATAAATCAGCAGTAGCAGCTCACTTTTGGACCAAAAACCATGAAATAAAACCAGTAATAAAACTGCTGAAACATCTTCACAGACCAATGGAGTTATCCACTTGGGAAAAAATTTTCATATTAAAAAATAGAGAAAACCTAATGAATTTCGAGTTTCCTCCTATGGATGAGCTCAGCAACTTCCTACTTCAACCAACAGAGGCCACCACAGGAGCATCAATTTGTCCAGTCATAGTTTCGAATAACGGCAGTTCGGTGAGCAAATGAAGATGGAAGAGATTCTCCCGAAACGTGTTTTACTTTTATAAGTGGAGCAAAAGAGTGTTATATCCTAAACTTAGGTATTCATTTTTTTACACTGAACTCCACTTACTTGTTTAAATATGTAGAACCAGTTTCAAGAACACTTCGTTTGCATCTTCAGCCCCATTGTCAACTGGAGGATAAACCATTATGGTGTGGGGATGTGCAATCTCCTCTGTGGAGGTGTGATGAACTTGAAGTTTATGTTTTCATCACCAGAAGTGTTGAATTTCATTAAACTGTCTTTGTACTTGTAAATGTAGATTTTCTCCTATGTTGCTAATTCTGTAGGTCCTTGCACTGATTTTAATAATTTTGTTTTTTTTCAATTTGTTGTAGTTTTCTGTCCAGAAATGTGATGCCACAGATGATTTCTCCAACTGCTTGGTTTTTCTTCTTTCTGTTCTTTTAAACATGTGCCTACGTTTTTCTTTCTTTTTCCAATGTAGACTTTTTTCATAATCTGCACAACTTATTTTATAAATACCTGCTTTTTTTTCTCTTGTGGAATACTGTCATCAACATTATCAATCAGGAGATTTTTAACATTAAATACAGGTGTTAACCTTTTATTAAAATATTTAAGAATACTCTGAAATTTTTTGTGAACTTTTTAAGAAATAGCTCATCTTTTTTTGTTGAAAGTGTTGTGGTTTCTTTAATAAGTTTCTGCCTCTTCAATTTCTGTACTTTTTTATGTAATAATTCCTTTTTCTATTCTTCTTTATTAGCAACATGGGAAAAAATCTACATTTACAAGTACAAAGACAGTTTAATGAACTTCCACACTTCCAGTGATGAAAACATAAACTTCAAGTTCATCACATCTCCACCAGAGCAGATTACACATCCCCACAGCATAACCGTTTATACTCCAGTTGACAATGGGGCTGACAATGTGAACGAAGGATATGTGAAACTGACGATGCAAACTAAGAGTTCGTGAAACCAGTCCTACATATTTAAACAAGTAAGTTGAGCAAAAGAGTGTTAGTTCAACTCAATTGCACAATGATTCTAATAAATTTACCCCCTTTTACTTACTTTTACTTACTTACAGCTTTTCTACAAAACATTCTGTGACTGCCATGGGTGGTCAAGGTCGTTAAGGCGCAGACTCGTGAACAGAAGGTCTGGGGTTCGAATCCTGCCAGGACCATCCTCCCTGGCTGAGGTTTTTTCCAGGTTTTTCTCACTCCTCATAAATGGTAAATGCTGGGGAAGTACCCTAAACTTAGGCCTGGAACAATTCCTTCCTTGAAAATGATCCTTTCCCAATTTATCATTTCATCTCATGTATCATCAGTATCCATCGCCTGTGGTGCTTCTGCAGCAAAAACAGGCATTAAATACTATTCATTCATTCATTCATTTACAAATCATACTATGGATTACATTAATCTTCATCCAACCCTTTGACACCCCCAAACTTCCACTGCCTCATATAATCTCTCAAATCATTTCATTGGTAATTAGGAATTTTATACAGACTTATTTTAACTGCCCTCATAGCTAATTTATCTTTGGCATGTATACTTCTTGACTACACCCCCCATCCTCCATTTCTCACAAATTTTACCCCCAAATATTTGAATTCTTTCACTACTTATATTTGATCTCCATTTATAAACCATCTCTCATCCTTCCTTAATTTTGGTCCTTTTTTTGAATACTAAAATCTTTGATTTTTTACTATTTATTTTTTGACTCCATTCTGTACAATATCTATTAATTTCATCGATGGCATACTGTAGCCCTATCACAATTACGGCCCCAACTATTAGATTATCTGCAAAAAAGCAGTCTTGGTATTTCTTTTATTCCAATTGTTGGACAGTGCCTATTGTTTATCCCTAACCTCTCTATGATATCATCTATAAATAAGTTAAATAATATTCGGCTGTTTAAATCCCTGTCTCAAACCCTTTTCTTGGCTTGTGAAATCTGTAACTCTACTCCTATCACATCTGACACATAACCCAATTTCTTCATATATTTTTGTAGATCTAAAATAAATGCAATGCTGACTCCCTTGCATCTCAATTTGTACACTATTGCCTTCCTGTTTATTGTGTCAAATGCTTTCTCTAAATCCAAAAAAAAGATGTATGCTTTATCCCTTTTTTTCCTTCAATATTTATCCACTATAGTTTGAATTGCCATAATATTATGTGTTGTTCTTTTCCCTTTTCTAAAACCTGCCTAATATTCTGATAATTTACTTTACATTTCCAGCCATTCTTGTACCTTTCAGCTAGAATACCTGCATATACTTTACTTAAAATGGATAACAAACTAACTCCCCTATAATTACTAGGACTATTTACTTTTATATATCAGAACAATCATGCTCACTTACCAATTCTCTGGTATTTACTTCGTCTTCTTAATTCTGTTTAGTAACTTTTTTAATAACCTCATGCCTCCTTTCATTTCCCCAAAAACTTTCTATCAATCACAGTCTGACCATTCTTATTCATAAATGTGTAATCACCTTCTCTATCCTGACCTGTGAAACCAATGCACACCATAAAGTTGTTTCACTTGCAAAACTCTATTTACCTTATGTTCTTAATTATCTAGTCAGTTGATTTGATAATCTTATGCTCCTCTTACTGTTGAATGATGCACAACTAGTTTCACAGAAACTTTTGCTTTTGCCTGCATCCTCAGTTGCGAGTCGACTGTCGGCTTCGTTATTGGTTGGTTGAAGGACTTAGTGTAGCTCTTGTGGACATTTTATGAACTTCTGGATTAATTTGTCTTCTGTTGGGATCTCAAAGATCATAATCTTATCTTCATATTTTTTATATAAATTTTTTCCCATATTCCCAGCTCAACAGTCGATCTATGAATTTCAATAATTTCACTCCCATTTCTATGTCATGCTTATCTCTCCAAAAGTGATGTGCAACTGCTGATTTCTCTATCTGATTGTACCTCATGTTTCTCCAGTGTTCCTTTAGCCTGATTCCAATTCTTCTTTTTGTTTTTCCAATATATACTTTGTTACATTCTGAACAATTGATTTGACATATTCCTGGCTTCTTTTCCTCCAGTATTCTATCATTATCACTAGAATTGAGCAGATTTTTTAGGCTAACTTGTTCACTGGGGACAAAGTAATCCCAGACTCTCTGAGTATTTTTTGGAATTTTTTGGTGGCCCAAGGATGATAAGTAAATTTCATGTGGATGGTAGATTCTTTTATTGCTGTCAATGTTGTAACCTGCTTTAACCTCATCTTTTGTTTGAATTTCATGATTTTCTTATCTACAATTTCTTGGTCATACCCATTGATTTTGCTGTTTGTATAATATGATGGTATTCTTTGTTGTATTCAAACTCATTCATAGGTATGTTGATGAGTCTATGTGCTAAGCTATTGGGAACTGCATGTTTGTGTGCTGTGGAATTGAATCCACTTGCCTTCATGTAATTCTCAGTCTGCGTGTCCTTTCTGTATATTCCAAATTGTTGCCTGTTCTTATAATCTTTAAGTCGAGAAAGGGAATCATGGTTTTGTTCTGATTCAGAAGTGAATTTAATTTCTTTATTTTGTAGGTTTAGCAATTTCAAAACATTATCAAAGAATTTCTTGTTGACCACTGCAAAAATATCATCCACATATCTGTGCCATACTTTGAAAATGTATGGAAATGATTTGATGATGTGCTTTTCTAAACTACTCATATACAAATCAGCCAGAAAAGGCGATAATGGATTCCCCATAGCTAAACCTGCTTTTTGTTTGTAAAATTCACCATTATACTTGAAGAAATTATGACTAATACATACTTTGGTTAGTTGGATGTATTCTTCAATCTCCTTGTTGCTCAGTTTCACCGATTGTAACCATTTTCAAAGAGATGTTGGAAGTTTGCATTTTGGTATGCTGGGAAAAAGTGACTTTATATCAAAAGACACTAAAAGATCATCCTTTTGAAGAGACAAACCTTTGATTTTCTCCACCAGCTCTTTGGAATTCTTTATACTTAAGCTATCAAATTTTGGACATTTTTGAAATCTCTGGAGGAGCCATCTTACTAGTTGGTAGGAAGGTGTGTTTCTATAATTGATAATAGGTCTCATGGGATTTCCTGGTTTGTGTATTTTTGGTAGACCATGTATCCTTGCTAATGAGGTGCTGTCTGCTTTTAATTTTGGTTCCTCCTTGGGTGGTATGACAGATTTGTTTATGACCTGTATGCATCCCTTTAAAGAATCTGCTTTTATTTTTATGTATTCATTCCCCTTGAGAAGTTCCTCCATCTTTGATTTATACTATGCTTTGTCCATTATTACAATTTTGTTTTCTATGTCTGCTTTTTTGTATACCACCAGTCTTTTGTTGAGTGATTCCAAGAGTTGGTTTTGTGTGCTAAACCTAACTTTATTTTTGTTGATGTGATTTAGAATTTCTTCCCCTTTTCTTCTAGCGATGTTCTTATCATTGTTACTCAGCTGGTTGATCGCCGCCTCCAGATCTATTAGATATTCTTCTACGTTGTTAGAGTAATTTACACATGTTTTTAGCCCTTTATTTAGAAACTTCATTTTTTCCTTACTGAAAATTTCTTTGGATAAATTCACTACACTCTCGTCCATTTACCTTCTTTATTCAGCACCTTAACCATACTTCTTATTGTCTGATCCTGGCTTTTCTCCCATGCATATTTAATTTCTACACCAGTGCTTTTTATGTCCTGATCACCTATTCTTGCATTAAAATCACCTGCAATAATAAACTCCATGCTTGGATATAACCTACTTAAGTTTTCTATACATTCATTCAATTTCATAAACAGGTGATCATTATAAAGCTCTGATAACTCTGGCAGATTATACCTTATGCCTGAACCTATACAAACTTTCACTCCCTTAACCTTATTTAACCTTAACCACATTACTTGTCCTCTTTGTATATATAATACTTCACTCACCTTTATATTACAACTCTTATTTATAAACACCCCTATTCCCCCGAGACCCTCCCTTTAATACTCTTCCTTATACCATGATCTCCTACAACTTCATATCCTGCCACCTCTACACTTTCTTCTTTATCTAACCAAGTCTCAACCATCACTATGCACTCTCCCTCCTTTAATACTTCAAACTCTTCCCCACTTCTTATTTTCAACCTTAAAACATCAACATTCCATAACACTACACTCCAGTCCAACTTGAACCACTCCAACCTCCTCTGAAATTAACCAGTTAGTGAAGTTAGTGTCACCTAATACCAACATATTTGTACATTTAACAAACTTCCTTGTTCCTCACTTCTTTTAAGTTTACAAAGCATGCTTTGCTGTTGGATGTTTAAAAGCTGTCTTGACATTAATAACTTAATAATTATTTATTTTGCTTTAGTGCAATTGTATTTTATTTTTCAATATACTAAATTGGGGCACTGTTGCTGACATTCACAGTGTTTATAAAACAAAAGAGAAGAATGGTCAGCACCTTGCTTCAGCAGATAACTTATCTTAAATATAAGGAAACCAACCAAACAGCTATTAGGCAGTTTCAGTGATATGGAAATTACCTTCTATTATATTAGTTATATCTGTACCTCTAGCAGCATCCCTATCTGCCACAAACAATGGCATCAATTCTATAAATGATTAAGCTAATCTTATGTCTAGCTATGCTAAGGTCATTGTTTTCACCTTGATACAGGCATGATAATAATTATTCATTATCCAATGGAACATTTTCATGCTAATCTTACCATTCAATTCCACAGTTCCCCAATGCAGAAGATAACCTGCAACATTTTCAATTGCTGTGACAGTGAATGTTGTGCCATCTGAAAAAACAATTTCTCCACGATCAGAATCCTGACCACCTGCTTCACAATAGAGGTTTGTTTTGTCCAACACCACACTGCATTTCCTTCCAGGGCTCACTTCTTGTACAAGCTCTCCTTCGGCAATTAAGGCTTTCACTTCACACTTTGTATGCGGAAACACATATGTGCTGCCATCTTTATGATATTTATACTTTGAACAGTCATCAGTCACTTTCACTTCAGCTTTCTCCAGATATAACTGTAATTTCTGCAAGAAATCTGAACTAACCATATATTTCAAACTGCCTTTAGTCCTAAGTTTGATATCATTCATATAATGTTTGAAACCACACCTATCAAAATGCAAGCCTTCTGTACTAGCTAATTGTTCAATAACATCATCTTCTAAACCAAAAGTATCACGTAGTTTAAATGCCACTTCATATGGTAAATCCTTCTCAAATGGTGCCGTGCTAGCTTTTAAAGAACTAATGTACTCCATAAAATCCTTGTAGCCAGCAATCAGGCCAGGCATCTCTAATATATCAATGCTAGCCATTTCAGGCTTAGACTGGACAAGCTTCTGCCATTCAGCTGTTGCATTTTTCCTTAAGAAATGTAGAAGCTGCTCTTCATTTTGAATAATAACTTGCACCTGGAAAAAAATTTAAAAAAAAATACAGTAATGGCTTGTTTGGTCTGTTTCAATTTGCCTCTTATACATGCTAATCACTCTTATTATTGCCGAAGGTGGCTGAGGTGGTTAAGATGCTGACGCAAGAACGGGAGGTCTGGGGTTCATTTCCTGCCAGGACCCTGGGTTTTGCAGGTTTTCCTCAGTCCCCATAACTGGCATATGCCAGAGATGTACCCTAAACTTAGTGCTGCTAGAATTAATTTCCTATAAAAAGAGCAGCCCATTTTACATTCTCTTAGAATGGTTTACATTTTTAGATTTTAATATTAAGATTTCTGTGAGACAAAATTTGTCAGAGATAAACTAGCAGCTATTACAACACTGCATTTGTAATATGTTGAACTTGCAGGAAGGGAAGAACTGATATGGTTTAGAACAGGAGTAATATATTTAAGTGGAATAAGAAATGGATATATAAAGAAGAAATGACTAGTGTGAAAAACCAGATAGTATTTGGCATTGTATTTTAGAATGTAAGCAAACCAATTTTGGAGAGAACAGTTCCTTTTATGAAAGTGAAACTTACCAAATGAAATAAGAGGCAAAATTTTAAATTTAAAATCAGATGAAAATATAAAAAAACTTGAAAAATACAGAAAAGTGAGACAAAATGGTTATGGAAGATGGGCAAGACAAATGGGAACAATAACGACACTATTTAGGAATGAATGAATAGTGTTTAATGCCCGTTTTTGCTACAGAGGCACCACAGGCGATGGAAAGTGATGATACATGAGGTGAAATGATATATTGGGAAAGGACGAATTTTTAAGGAAGGAATCGTTCTAGGCCTAAATTTAGGGTACCCCTCTGGCATTTGCCATTTATGAGGACTGAGGAAAACCTGGAAAAAACCTCAGTCAGAGAGGATGGTCCTGGCAGTATTCGTACTCAGACTTCCCACTCATGAGTCCTTGCCTTAATGACTCGGCCACCCATGGCAGTTCACACTATTTAGGAGTGAATATATATTCTGATTACATACTCAACCTGGTGTTGATTGTAATGGGGTATGGAAAGAATGCAACTCTATAAATTGAGGGTGATTAAACGGGAAATTTAAAAGTTTTAATAGTAGTAAGTTTGCATGTATTGAGAATATGGAAATATAAATTGTTTACTTTGATTTTTTGTGAAAACTTCATTAAATTGGTTGTATTTATATGTTACAAATATTATATCTGCATATAAATTGGAAATCAGAAGAAATAAATTCATTCATTCATTAATTCAAAATGTTGAACTCAGTTATTTTTTTATTTATTTATTTATACTGGCAGAGTTAAGGCCTTATGGCCATTTCATCCACTCAACCAGTCTTACATGGTTGTATATACACATTAAATTACAACATAAGTTAAAAACTAAACAAAGAGAAATGGATAATAGTAATTGTAAACACAATATATGAGTTACAGTCATTGTCAATCCAGATCATAATTTTAGCAGTTATATAAAAATTAAGTGAAATAGATGTAAATATATGGCTATTAAAATGAGCATAATAAAATATTTTGTTTTAATGCTAAAATTTATCTACCTTATATAGGCCTTTGTTAATTAAGTACCTTTCTAATTCTGATTTTAAAACATGTGCACATATAAAGTTATATTACTTGGTATTTAGAATATTAGGAACATTATTACTGGTAGTATGTTAACTAACAGTCAATACTAATAATTGTCTTTTGTGCAGATAGCATTGCAGTGAGATGATAACAATATCAAGGCAATTATTATAAATGCATAATGCAAGGCTGTTCATGTTACATGTTAACTTCTGTAAAGACTAAGTTATGAAACTATGATTAAGAATATGAAACAAAAGAAATACAGAAAAAAAAAATAGCTGCCAATGAATGGATTTTATGTGAGGGGGAATTAAAATATGACCAAATTGTTTCATTTGTTTTTAAATAAACTGTCCTGTAGCTCAATGACTATTATCAGCAGAAAGGTGAACCCCATGTTGTATAGTTTTTTTTTAATGATGTTTAACGCCCATTTTTACTACAGAGGCACCAAGACCATTGTTGTATAATGAGGATATGAGTGCCATTCATATGGAACCATTCAGTTGGGAGTTAGAAACCAAAATGTGAGAATATTGTACTATACCCAAAATGATCTGGAGTTGCAGAGCACACAGCAATTAGATTTTGTGTTCTATGGGACATAGAAATGCAGCAAACTTATAAGGAGTAATCATTAAGCAGAATACAAGTTTTAAAGTGACAATAATTCAAGGAGGATAGTGAATATCTAAAGATTATCCACATCCCAGATAACCTGAAGGCAATGTGACCAAAATTAATACTATCATGCAAGCACACCATTGTCAATATGGTTCATTTGTCTTATAGATCTGTTGAAGATATATTATATAATACTTTAAGCTATCAAAAATGCTGCATGTGCTGAATGACAAACAAAAGGCTTACTGTGTTATGACATGTCAATAATGACTTGAAAAGTTTCAATGGGAACTAGATTTTTAAAAAACTATAAACATGAGAGTCCACATCCATCAAACTCAAAGTACAAGAAAGTCAAAAGTCAAATACAATAAAGGTCATGCACCTCATATCTTTCAACAAAGAAGATATCCTATAATTTCATGCAATGACAAAATAACACATGGTTCCGACACAAAATTAAATGTTATATTTAACACATGGTATTGCTGATTGCTAAGAAGAGACCAAATCTTGCTTAGACTGATGGATTTTACATCAGGATAACACAGAAAACAAACTCGCTCTTGCCCATACTGTTCAAAATACCATCAAAGAATTACACATTGAAATCAAGCCACACCCACCTAATTCTCCAAACCTAGCACCATGTGACTCATCTATTCTCTAATTAAAAAAGAGCTTTGTGATCATTATTTTTTAATCAATGGGAATCTAAACAATGCCATTATGGATCTATAAAACTGATTTCATAAAAAGGGTTTAGAGAATGCTTTGAATTATGCCCTAATTATTGCAATCATTACATTTTATCAGAGGGAGAATATTTTGAAAGCTTGTATATGAATCTGAATTAAATAAAGTCTTATATATCAGTTACAAAATCAGTTTGTCTTGAAAAAGAGCTCTAAATGATTCTGCTTACCTGCTCTAATTTGGATGTAATTTCTGGATAATAATCACCCAGAATTTCTGCCACATGATAAACAAGTTCTCTGAGGAGTCCCTTTTCAACTCCAAATGTTTCTTCTGCTACCTTCATTGCCTTTCGCATCACACGACGTAACTTGTGGCTGAAAAAGTATATTGTTAAAGTTTTTATTATTCATATTTTCTACATAGGCCTCAAAATATGGATGATAATTTTGATTTTTTATGCCACAGCTCTGCATTTCTATGCTTTTTCTGTGTAGTAAGAATCCCATTTCCACTATTCACTTCTCTAGAGGCTTCCTTTAACCAGAAAATACTAAATATTGATTCCATACAGGTCTAGTATGAACAATGCATCAATGCTATGAAAGAATTTTTTTTAATATCTATCATTCAATGTCAATATTTCTTGTACATAATGCACAGACTTGTAAATTTTTAAATTTTTGTGGATCAGATTAAAATAATTAACATTATTACAATAAATAACAACATAAAAATATAAAGCTCTGGGGTATGGTACTACAGTCCACCTGCTGTAAAATGCCACTCATTAGCTCTGTGTGAAATGGTAATACTGAGGTAAAGTTGCCAGGTAGTTCAAAGATATTTTTGCTGCTCTGTTCATAACTTTGATATAAGCATATTATGCACCATTGTATACTCATAGTTCATGTGGTAACTATTACATTCAAATTAATTTAACAATATAACTGCCTTTTTTCTTATGTTCACATTACTATTTTTACTATTTTAGTATAATTTATTTTTAGTATCTACTCACTTACTTTATAGAAAGTGTGGAATTTTTTCCATCTCCCCAAAACTTCATCCAAATTCCTCCCATAAATTAGTTCATCATTAATGTAATTGTAAGAGGTATTATTAACTTTTAGTAGGTACTAATTACATCATTTTACTTTATAGTGTCATCTTTATTAAAAATTTATATGCTCCACATTAAGCTCACTACAGTTTATAGGAGAAATTTCTTCATTTCTTCATAAGCAGATTGCTTATTGTCAGACACAAACTACTTTTTCTTTTACAAAAATGGTCGATCCTCCTCATTATCTCCATAACCTATCTATTTAACAGCATTCCTTTACTACATAAGGCTTTGTTGCTTTGCCACCAAACTGTTTTCTGTCAATTTCAATTGCTTCTTCCCTAACAGATATTTTTGATTGGTCTTGTGAAATTCCTCAGAGGACATTATGAGCATTAGCATTCAATGTAAACATTTTGAAGAGTGCATTGTTTAAGGGAGGAGAGGGCAATATGGTAGAAAACACATGCCTCTAAAGAGAGTGGCTGGGACAATGAATCTTTTCCTGTCTTTAATGTTGAATGGAGATCCCTCCCCAAACCAGTAAGGCACTCCCTTGGTAAGTTTTTCCATCAGGACAGTACCTGATTTCAAAAACTGATCCCTCCCCCTTTTTCAGGGTGGAAGCAAATATTGTTTACCCATGCCTTTGCCCTCTGGCTAAGTTACCACTGAACATTGGTAACTCAGCCTTATCTAGCATCAGTCTCCTCACTCTGCAGGTGAGTAGCTAGAGCGCTTTTAGGTGGTTCACCACTCTGCCATAACACTGCAGCATCACTATGCTACAGCACACTCAATTTCCCATGAGTTGCAGGAACCTCATACCCCACAGAGTCCAACCCATCTGGATGACTCTCCAGGGAGAGAGTTTGGATGTCTGGCCCAACATACTTTTAGTAATGAAAGAAGTATCACAAGTACTTAAGAGTCCACAGAGCTTGCACTGGAGCATCTAAAGGAGTCAACTCCCCTTCTTTACAAGGTTTTTCTGCCTTGTTGCTTACTTATGGTCACTAAAACAATAATTTTATTGGTTTGGAAGTATACACTATAGTAGTTTTCATTTGTTAGTAATCACAATAGCCAAATGAAATCAGAACTGTCAAAGAACACCTTATAATGGTAATGGTACAATTATATAAGATTTAACCTACAAATTATACAATTTAACTAGTTTACAAACCTAATAACACATACTTAGTAGGTAATTTTTATATTAATTTAATTTAATATAAAATAATAATAAGTAGGACTATAACTGTATCAATTCTCTGCAATTTTGAATTTACTTGCGTTTGTTGCTCAGAATCCAAAAGAGCATAACATTTAATTGTAATGCATATTATAAAGACTTTACACTTCTGTAGTAGCATGTTTTCATACATTTCTTTTTATAACTACTTATAAACAAATAATATCTTGATATCATGGTATGATTTAGTTGAACTACAATGATATGAATTATATGGTTAGCTTGACTGTGCAAGTTCCAATTTACATTTTAATTTAAATAATATCTTACTTCTGATCTGGAAACATGCCATCAGCTAATGCAACTGTCATCATCCGAGCATGATCTGCTAATATTCTGTACCCAGAATCCAAGTCAGCTTTCCCATCAAATGTTCCTCCATAAGGTGGGACATTTTTACAGTGCTGCAAAATAATAATTTGAAAGGCAACTTGTATAATTAATTATGTTCATTTTCCAAGTTAATAGTATTAAATATAATTCTATTTTATTTATCACATATTTGAATTTCCATAAATTGTGCTAAAGAGAACAACAAATAAAAATACTTTAAAAAATGCAATGATAACAGGATTTAAACATAATATGGTAAGAGCAATATTGTGGCATATGCCCTTTAGATTGTTTATTAATTTGATATTATTTACAAGACTGTTATTTGGGAGTGGCATAAGGTTGCCAGTTGCATGAAGGTTTCCAGAAATGGGTCTTATGCTTCAACTTGCTTGGTTGTCTGGCTCGAACTGACACTTTCCTGGCCGCTTCAGTGGGAGAGCTCAAACCACCTCAAGTTGAAGTATAAGAAAAGGTTCTGGAAACCTTCATGTAAATAGCATGAAGAGATTCTGGACACCTTCATGCAAATGGCCTTTTTACAGCCCATGTGGGGCTGAGCTTTACTGTGACGATCACTGCATCTTCTACATCGGATGATTTCATTGGTAGAGTGCAATATTGCAGAGGGGCATGTGATCAGCACACCACATCCTGCTGATTGCTATATCGCAGTTTACTAGATCAAAGATTGCCACCTCTCCATCAGGCAGCTTCCCAGTTGTCCTTACAAGGCTGAGTAGACCCCTTTCCAGACCTATCTTAGAAAAATTCCTGGGCCTCCCGGGCAGCAGTCAGCAACGGTAACCACTAGACTAAAGAGGTGGTCAATAGCAAGTCACTCCCAAGTAATGATCACTCTCTCTGAATAATACCAAATTAACAAACAAACAATCTAAACAACATTTAATCTTAGTGGAAGCATAAGACCCACTTCTGGAAAATTTTAACAACTGGCAACCAACTGCCACTCGTCATCTTTCTCTCATTAATATCAAATTAATAAACAATCTGAACAATATGCCACATAATGCAAAGAAATAGTATAAAACTATTACGTACATTATCATATTTTACATTCAAAAGCCTAATAATAATAATAATAATAATAATAATAATAATAATAATAATAATAATAATAATAAATAATACTTTATTCTCCATTTGGACCATTTACATGATATGGGACTTCATCCAGAATTAAATATAAGCAATATATAAGTTTAGTAATTATACTAGATTTACAATATGCCTTATTTAAAGTTCATATATTCACTTACTGAATAAAAGGTATGTTGCAGTAGAAAGGCTTTGACTTCTTTATTAAATTGTTTTATATTGGTTATTTCTTTAATATTTATTGGTAGTTTGTTATATATTTTAATGCCTACATTTGTGAGATTATTTTTTAAAATATTTCTCCTGCATATCTGAACATAAAGGTCATTTTTCCTTCTTGTATTATGAGAATGAATATCTATATTTGTACATAATTCTCCCTGATGTCTCTTAATATGGTTTACTACCTCTAGTATAAAGAGGCAGGCTAATGGTAGTATATTATGTCTCCTAATAGGGTCTACAGAATGTTATACTATCTATTCCACTTATAATTCTTATTGCTCTCTTCTGGATTTTAAATACTCTCTCACATTTTTCTCCCCAACATTTTATTCCATATTTTAATTGACTATGAAAATGAGCAAAATATACATTTTTCAATCCTAATAAATTCAGTGTTCTTTTTAGACTTTTAGGCATATAACAAACAGAGCTAAGTTTAGTCACTAAATGATGAGTGTGAGTATCCCATTTAAGGTTTTCATTCACATGTATACCTAAGAATTTTGTTTCTCCCTTGTACTCAATAATGTTTCCATCATATATAAATTGAGGTTTAATACTGTTTTTACATTGCCATCTATGAAATGTCACTGCAATAGTTTTTTCATTGTTTATGATTAGTTCATTTATTTTAAACCAGTTATTGAGGCAATTCATGATCGTGTGTGCTTTAGTTTGCAATACAGTATCATTATCTCCTTTTACAAGAATGTTTGTGTCATCAGCAAAAAGAACCATATCAGCCTTTTGAATATTATTAGGAAAGTAACAGAGGCCCTAGTACTGAACCTTGAGGAACACCTCTCATAATTTCTTTTGTATTTGATCGGTAATTACTTATTCTCAGTTGTTTTTCATATTGTAGATCCACTACTTGTTTCCTATTGGTGAGATAGAATTCAATTCACCTATTCATGTTTCCTCTAATTCCATATTTATATTACTTAGATATTGAACAGAACCATAGTGGAATTATGCATAAAAATAAGTATCTTGAATGTCTAGGTTCATAATGACACTGATGTTGAGCGGTTAGACTGTTGGCCTTCAGAAGAGGCAGCCTTTGATCCCACTACTGTATGGGTTTTGCAGCAGATGAAGCAGCACTTGGGAAGGTTTTCTCTGGGTACTTCAGTTTCATGCTATTCCTTCCACCATTACTCTATTATTATCTCATCTCCATCTTCACCTTCATCATCTACCTTAATGCAGTCTGCCAAATTTTGGTGTGTGAATTGCAAAAGGGCTCTGCCACAGTTTGCAGAACTCCAATGTTGAGCAGGAGAGTAGTTAGCATTGAGCATGCCCATCCATTTGATCACTCACTCTGTTTCAGTTAATTTTCAGATTTCAAGCAGATTAAGCAATTTTAATTTAAATCTTTTTTTAAATAATGTATTAAAGGTTTAAGCATCTGAAAATGTCTCAAAAATATATATTTTATTAATATAATATTTTAATATGAATTTTATTAATACCGAGAATGTCACATCTCAATGAATGCAATTTGGCCATAAAGTTGGTAACAGCTACCATTATATACTCAAAGATTATGCATCTATTTTATAGTAGATATAGGGCTCCTAATTAGAACAAAATTTATGCTCTTAAATAAAGCTTGAAATACTTTGGTGCTATTGAACAAAAACTATCTTCAATGATGGATTAAAAACAATGATGGTTTTCCCTGTTAATTTTCATAACACCTATGCCAGGAAGAAATTGGAATAGAAGTTAAATTAAAATTATTTTATGATTGAACTAACACTCTTATTGGCTCCACTTACTTGTTTAAATTTAGTATATGTTTCACAGACCATTGTCCGCATCATCAGCTAACTGTCAACTGCTGAATAATTCATTATGCTCTGGGGATGTATATTCTGCTTTGGTAGAGACGTGATTAACTTATAGTTTATGTTTTCATCCTCGGAAGTGTCAAAGTTCATTAATTTGTCTCTGTATTTATAAATGAAGATTTTCTCCCATATTGCTAACTTTATAGGTCCTTGTACTGATTTTAACAGTTTTACTTTATGCAGTATGTCATGTTTTTCTGCCCAAAAATGAAATACTGCTGATTTCTCCATTTGTTTGCATTTTATGTTCCTGAAATCTTCTTTTAGCCATGTGACTATGTTTCTCTTTGTTTTTCCAATATAGACTTCGCATTTTGCACAACTTATTTGGTAAATACCTGCTTTTTCTTTGGTGGAATACTGTCATTAATATTGTCATTCAGAATACTTTTAATCTTAAATTTGTTTATATGAACCAGTCATGACATTAAAATTTTTTAGAATATTTTGAAATTTTTATGCAGCCCATGGATGATTTGTAATTGTTTTAAAAACTATCTTATTTTCCTGCTGAAAGTGTTGTGGTTTCTTTAATAAATTTCAAGAGGCAGAAACTTAAACTTATTAAAGAAACCATACGTTACTCCTGACTACCTTTTATTTGTGGAGAATCCTAAAAAAAATATATCCAATAAAAATAACTCTCACACTATAGACAAACTGAACTGGTCAATATAAGAACAGTATTCAAAGAATTTTGCAAGCAGAACATTGGTGTGAATACTAATTTTATTAGAAAATATCATAAATGCCTGAATGCAATTGGACATCACTTTGAACATCTAACACAGGTCTCATTGTAAGATAAAAATTAGAATAAGTGCATATGTTTATTAATCAAAGTTGTTCAAGTGTCTATATATGGGGTAAGTGTAGATCCAGCTAGTTGGCCAGTTGTTGCAGCCCATACATGTGGCTGGTAGATGACTACCGTCATGAGTGGCCGAGATCATTAAGATGCAGACTCATGAGAAGGAGGTCTGGGGTTCGAATTTTGTCAGGATCGCCCTTCCTAACAGAGGTTTCTTCCAGATTTTCCTCAGTCCTCATAAATGGCAAATGCTGGGGAGGTACTCTAAAATTAGGTCTGGAACATTTCCTTCCTTAAAAAAAAATCCTTTCCCAATATATCATTTCATCTCATGTATCATCAGTGTCCATTGCCTGTGGTGCCCCAGTAGTAAAAATGGGCTTTAAACACCATTAAAAAAATGGTAGATGACTGATTGTTATGTCAAGCTTTGTTCAGTTTTAGCTGTAAACTATAAATTCATGGCATATTCTACATCAGCATATGCTATCAACAGATTGATATTTTATAAATATAAACAAATAAATGTGAACTTTACTGAACTACATAAGTTAAGTATAAATGAATATACTTTAAAACGTACATGCATATCTGAACGTTATCCCAGAACAAAAAGGATCAAAGTAACAGCAAGAGAGAGCAAACAGTACATGGACAGCTTTCTATGAAAGCTACCAAAATAATATCATTGTCTGCACAAGCAGCAACAAATTGTAGAACATGACTCACCTTATGAATAGCGTCAAAAATTGGTTGGAAAAGGTCTGTATCATAATTAGAGTGTTTTCTTTGAAGTACTGCAACAAGTCTTTCCAATCCCATACCTGTATCTACATGAAAATTGGGAAGTAGTTTTAAATCTCCACTGGCATCCCTAATTTAAAAAAAAAAGAATACCTGCAATGTACATATTTGTGCAAGAAGCTTAAGAATGATAAACATGATTTCATTACATAATGTAACATATTGTAGTACAACCAAAAAAAGTAAGTTTAATAATCTCAAGGAGATGACAATGGCCTTTATTTTTAAAAAAGAGAGAAATGTGAAGCATATTCAATTTGAATTGCAAATGCTTTTATACTAAATATAACATTTAATTTCGTGTCAGAACCAATAAAGTGAAGTGACTATTATGTTCTTAATTATCTAGTGAGTCGATTTGATAGTTAAGCTGTTACACTATATTATTTTCTTTGACTGAAATGAGATTGTCATCAAAATCAAATGCAGCTTAAATTTAAAATCAAAAAATGAAATAATGGCAATGGATGGGCTTACAATATAAGCTACAGTGAAATAATATACACTTTTAATTCCTGTACATCATATAATGCTTGCAAGTATCCGTTTTGTTCATTTACTAATATTTACAATCAAAAATATTTACCTATTATACTGGATGAAGACTAAATTCCAAAGTTCTGTTACATCATCAAAGCCTTTGTTAACTCTATCTGCAGCCATTTTTCGATCAGCAATGTGGTCCACATGAATTTCAGTGCAAGGCCCACAAGGTCCAATCGCACCCATTTCCCAGAAATTTTCATCTAAACCAAAAGGCAGGATGTGATCAGCTGATACACTATAAGCAAAATTAGTTGACATCAATATGTAACTAGCATTGTTTCATATTCAAGTATATAAATACATCTTCATTTAAGCTTTGCAGAAACCCATATGCAATGGACTCCATAAAATAAGAATGGAGAAAATTAATTTTACTAGTTTTTAAAATTTAACTTAAATTTTATACACAAACTGTATTATATACTGAGTTATTTAGAAAGTAGGTTTATTTATATGCTGTTAAACAAATAAAAACAAAACACAAACACTCAGAAATGCACAAAAAATGTGGCTAACCAACTAGGTTTTCCTCAGATTTATGTACTTATAATTAGAAAATAAAGATGTTTGTGTGTGTTTACCACTGCCAACTAGAAGGTAAGAGTGAAGTGGTGGAGGTTACTTATGAGATAATACTGAAAGGAGTAGATAATGGAAAGTAGGATCTATTACATATACATCCAGGATGATAATTGTATAGATCTTACAATAACAAGCACTCCAAGAACAGTTTTACAATTTATAAAAGTTAATGTAAGGCAATTATGCAGAAATAAATCATTCATTCATTAATAATGCCAAATAACTTGCTGACCAGACATTGGAATTCTGCACATGGATGGCAGAGGGCAACAGCATAGCCAATATGAAATTCATGCACTGAATCAATGGACAATATTATGCTGAATGATGAAAGTGAAATGGGGATTAAATGATAATGGAACAATGGCAGAATCAGTGGCAGAGGAAATTGGGAGGAGCCAGAAAAACCTGCCTAGGCACTGCTTCATCTGCCACAAAGCCCACTCACAGTCACTGAGATTGAACCTGGCTGCCTCAGGGGAGGCAAGCACTCTTTAACTACTCGACTATGGCACTGCCCATAGAAAATAAAAGTGTAAGCAAAAATTCAACATTTTGGGAAAACGTTATAATATTTAACTTAGATTTAGCATTATTGCAGATCCACATTTAGAAGATAACAGTGTGGATCCTAAAAGAAGCTTCGAACTTTCTAAAAACTATATTGTAAAATTGTGATGTTGCTGGAGATTCTCTAGGCATTCTCACTTTAAACATTATCAAGAATGCATTGTCATTTTCTTAAATGTTTCCCTCTATAGTCCATGTGATACTACCATTTCATTTTTGTGAAGGTGAAAACTAAAATATTCTTTAAAGCTTGGCTATTGCTTTCACAATATATACTTCAACAGAACACACACACACACACACTCCATTTTTACTATTATTTCTGTCTGCATTGTTCCTCTAGCTTTGCTTCTTTCAAGCAATGCTTTGAATCTTTAAACCCCTAACTGGATCATTGAAATGAATAATTTATTTATTATAATCCATTTTGTATTTTATTCAAATTTACCCCATTATATCTTTTAGCTCATAATAATTATAAAAATACAAATAATTTAAGACTAACTATGTGTTGGAACTAATGCAGTAAAGCAACTTATATATTCTTAATTAACTGGTGCGTTGATTTGATACTCTTATGCTCCACTTCCCATTAAATTATACACACCATGTTTCATAGGCCATTGCCCGCATCATCAGCCTGTGAAACATGTTCTGTTTAATTTAATGGTAAGTGGAGAATAAGAGTATTAAATCTAAAGATCTTAAAATGTCCACAAGAGCTGTATCAAGTCCATCCAACCATCAACGAAATTGGCAGTCAACTCCTAATTGATGATGTGGGCTATGGCCTGTGAAACATGTTCTGTATAATTTAATGGTAAGTGAGCATAAGAGTATTAAATTGACTAACCAGCTAATTAAGGATATTTCAAAATACACTTCTATAAAATGTCTTATTTAATAATAAAGTTCATTTGCCTTCTTTCATATGTCAATTGGCCAACAGTGGGAACATCTATTGAAGCCAGAGTTTTAGGTTTATCAGGAATTTGAGGATTGCATTTATGCTCACAGCTTCTTATATCATTTTTGTTTCACCATTTTTTGGCTCATAGCAATCTATTAGTGAGTGAATAGCATGCTTGCATGCACATAGGTATACAAAATAAGACAGAAGAAAGTGATAATCTGTGGCTGTATTTCATTTGTGAATCATACACAGTAATTGCACGATTTAAAGAATTCATTGAAAAGAGCATAAGGCCTTATAATTTCTATGGTTATGTTGCATGTTATCCTGCTGCTCTAGCAGAATGGAATCTTGGACTTGCTACATTTACAGCTCAAAAATAGATAGGATAATCTAATGAAGAAAACAAATATAATATTCCAGGTTCATCAAGAAAGCAGCATCCATTCCTTAGAAGAAGTTTGTTCTGGTTGCATAAGTAGTCAGGAACCCTTTACCTCAGTCTACTTCTGCACTTAAAGGAAAAAGAGTTTGGGGTATATAGCAGATAAGAATAAGTATCTTCATCTCCCAAGGCTATCATAGGTTATTTCATCTTTATTATGCAGAAAATGTAATTGATGTATTGAATAAAGTAACATTCTCAGATGAGGTAAGATTATCGTCATACTATAAGGGGGGAAAAATGATAATTTTTTATTCAAAAGAAACCTAATATAACCCAAGATATGTGGCTAAATGATTCTGTTGGTGATATAACTATCTGTTCCTGGAGTTGAATAGCTTGGAATTGTTTGGATTTGATGTGGAATCTCAACAATATACATGAAATGCTGAAGGCACTGATCCTATTGGTTATATTTAAATTTAATGGATTTTTTTTGTGTTCCTTTTGTTAAATTTTTTGCATATTGGTGTATGAGAAATAAAAATTCAATTTGAGTCAATACATTAAATAAAAACTAAAAAAATTTAAGCTTATACATATAAGAACTTGCTGATTTATGAGTTGAAGCATATGCTTTTAAAACATACAATTGAAATAGGAGGTTGAATAAAATATAAAAGGGAATTATTTATGAGGAAGTCACTCAAATTTCACTAGTTTTATTCCACTTACTTGGATATGTTTCAAAGGCAAATTTCATTCATTGTCAGCATGATTCCACTCTCCAGGTGACGATGAAGGAAATTTGCCTTTGAAACACGTCCTAGTAAGTGGAATAAAACTAGTGAAATTTGAGTGACTTCCTCATAAATAATTTGTTATATGATACTATATTTCACTGTGGAAATCCCAAACTATTCAAATTTATAATAAAAGGGAATTTTGATTTTATTACTTGCTAGTAGTACAGAGTAATTTGAGACATTATCGATGGGAATTTCAAGAGTGGGAGGGGAGGAACCGGTTCACCTCACATTGGCATTTTGTTTTTCAGTATCATTATGTCCAAGCAGGAGATATGCTTGTTGATTGTACAATGCTCTATTATTATAAATATTTTGGTTTGAAATGGTGAAAAACATGCTAAAATTTTGCAAAAATTAAGTACATAGTTTGGGGATAAGCTGCTGTCTAATACATAACTGTATGAGTGGCTTAAAAGTTTCACAGAGAGATGGAAAACTGTAAACAATTAGTATTACCAACAACAACCTCATGAGACAATGAAAACCTCAAGCTGTTATCAACTGTAACCAACATCTGACATTTCCTAATATCACTTATGATCAATATTAATTCAATTTGGAAATCAAACACAGTGAAGCATGCACTAATAATCTCTGTGAGTTGGAATATTAGAATACTTTCTGGTTTCACTTAAATGAGATTTTACTCCGGACATATGTTTCGTGGACATTTTTTTCACATCATCAGCTGTTTATGACTAATGGATCATTCGTAGAAGTTGGGTAGGTAGGAATCCAGATGGACTCTTGTGGTCTTGTAATGAACTTAAATAAAGTGTTGTCTGCTCCTGGGATATCAAAATTTATAAGATTATGCTCATGTTTTTTATATAAATTCTTTCCCATATATTTAGTTCTTTTGGTTGTTGAACAGTTTTTAATAACTTGATGCCTTTTTCTATTTCATAGTTTTCATTCCAGAAATGTACTGCCATAGCTGATTTATCTATTTGTTTGTAACGGATGTTTCTCCAATGTTCCTTAACCTAATACCTATATTTCTCTTCGTCTTTCCTACGTATATATCTTTTCACAGTCCTTGCAATTAATTTGGTAAATACCAGATTGAATGTAAGGTTTAATTTCAATAAATTTTGGTTTAATTTATTGAAATTAAACCAAACCAATTCCAGACCCAAAGAGAAAAAATCTTGTATTTACCAAATTAATTATAAAAATTGTGAAAAGATATACGTAGGAAAGACAAAGAGAAATATAGGCATTAGGTTGAAGGAGAATTGGAGAAACAACCTTACAAACAAATAGATATATCGGCTGTGGCAGCACATTTCTGGAATGAAAACTATACAATAGAAATAGGCATCAAGTTATTAAAAGCTGTTCACCAACCAAAAGAACTAAATATATGGACAAGGATTTATATAATAAAACATGAGCGTAACCTTATGAATTTTGATATCCCAGAAGCAGACAACACTTTATTTAAGTTTATTACAAGGCTACAAGAGTCTACCCAGATTCCTACCTACCCAACTTCTACGACTGATCCATTAGTCGTGAACAGCTGATGATATGAAAAAAATGTCCACGAAACATATGTCCTGAGTAAAATCTCATTTAAGTGAAACCAGAAAGACTGTTCTAATATTCCGACTCACAGAGATTATCACTTATGATGGTGGGATAAGTTATGGAAATGTTCAATCCATCATTTCAAATGACCTGGATTACCAAAAGGTCTTGGAAAGATGGATTTCTCAACTTTTCACTGAGGATCAAAAAGCTGCAATTGCAGCAGTGTGTCAGAGGTTTTTGGTTCAATACTAGAATCAAGAAGAAATGTTTCTGCATTGAATAACGATAACTGGCAATGAAACAGTGGTACACTACTATACTTCTGAATCAAAGCAAACACAACTGAGGAAAAATATGGGAATCTACTCCTTTAGAAGTAAAAACTTGCCTGTCTGCTGGGAACCCCAAGGTAGCTCCTACTTCTTGATTTTCTTCATGAAGCATTGTTTGTTAGAGTGATATGTTATGCCCCCATGAATGTACTATTGACAGGTATTGCTGACACTCCTAGTGTTGTGTTTACATAATGCTCAGTGAATTCATGACGTCAGTAATATGAACATGTTATTGTTGTGTATACACTGGAGAATCTGACAATAACATTGGGAGAGTCAGCTATTGCACATGTGAAATAAGAACAATAGTAAACTTGGGCCTAATTAAGCTAAAAAGATTTGTTTAGACAAACAAACCCACAAAAATGTTCTTAATTTACATGATATAGAAATATTTTGATCCAGTGCTAGGGGCATTTATGACATTGATCCTCTTCTTCGGATTGATACATGGTAACAGAGACACAATATTGCAATACTGCAAGCTCTTAGTTGGCCAGAGACTAAAGGCTGGAAAAAGTCAACCCTTTCCCATTTGAAAAACACTATAGGTCTGACATGATGTTAGCAATTTGTAATATAGCCATTGGGCAGCCTCTATTTTGTGTTTTCTGTGTAATCTCTGGCAGCGCTTCAAATTCTTCTGTGATCTATCACTCACTACTATAAAATTAATCAAAGCAATTTGTAGGACTAAAGGATTCTGTGAGTTTAAAATTTTTGTACAAGTTCTTAATAATCTTATTCTTAATTCATATTTTTATGCATTTCTTGCTACAAGTATTTGATGCTTGCATTTCAGCTTTATTTTAAGTTTTGAAAGATGTTGGAAGTGTTTCAAATATTTGATTGGATGACTGCTAAATACAAAAAGGAGTAAATGAATGAGGAAATGTAATGCCAACTCACTTGCAAATTAGACACTGGAAGTCCATACTGGCATGCAGAGGGCAGAAGCATAGTCCAGTTACAATTATGCAAACCTGAAACCAGTGGTCTATATCAGTTAGAATGATGATGAGTGGGAGTAATGATGAGCTATGGCAAAACCATGACACAAGAAAACAGAGGACCCAGAGAAAACCTACCCAGATGTCAGTTTATCTGCCACAAATCCTACTTACTGCCACAGGGAGTATTACTCTTTCATTAATGTATTCAAAATGTTCACACTAACTCCATTTACTTACATAACACTGGAATAATTAAGAATTTATGAAATCAAATGTGTGCACTGTGATCAGAGATACATCGGAAAAACTAAGAAAAATTTGGAAATTCAGAGGAAAGAACAGTCGGATATTCATTTTAAACAGGTAATAAATCAGCAGTATCAGCTCACTTTTGGATCAATAAGCATGAAATTAAACCAGAGACTAAGCTTCTAAAAGAACTACACAAACCAATATCCACTTGGAAAAATATTTTTATCTTAAGAAATAAGAAAAACTTGATGAATTTTGATTTCCTGCCCCTAGATGAATTTAGCAAATTCCTACTAGAACCATCAGAGACTGCCACAAAAGCATCTTGAGATCCAGCTATCTGTTCCAGTAGTCCATCGACAGCTGATGATGGAAGCAATTAACTTCTGAAACATGTAAGTAAATGGAGTTCTGTGAACAGTTTGAATATATTAATGTAGGATATATTAACCACTCCATTGTATATTGCTTCTAAGTACAATTTATTCACTTAATTACTCTTTCAGTTAAGACTTTCCATATTAAGGAAAACAATTATGAACTATTGATATAAGCATAAATATATGAGATACCACTGTTTGTGAGAATTTCAGCCAGTTTCAAACAAACACCAGTTTTCATTATTACACAATACAAAATGAACATAAATTAAGAATAATGGTGTATAACAAGTAATATTTGCAAAATAGGTAAAGTGTAAAGCCACAGAAATGCATTTAATGAATTTAAGGGATTTAATTCCAGACTAAAAATGTTTTTTAACGTGGTTTGCTTATTCCATTTCTTTTGCAGACCAAATAAATGTGAATTTTATACTTTAGTAAAATAAGGCATACAATACTTTTAAACATCGTATTTACAAGCAACACAATTATAATTACCCTATTTGCATCCATATTTCTTTTGTTTCCAGATCTGGCTCCAGATGTAATGCTTGATTTCCTTCAAAGTATGTAACATAAAGTCTACTTGAGTCTAGTTCATAAGGTCCTGTCAACAAGTTCCAGGCCATCTCACAGGCTTCTTTCTAGAATGGGAAAAAAAACTTATGTTAGAAGCAAAAGAGAGCTGTACTGTATTGAGTTATAAGACAGTAATAACTTCCAGCACTAGTAGAGGAAAAGCGGAAAAAAAAGTGTTCTAAATTACAGTAAAGAACAGCAAACCTTATAGATAACAAATCATGTTATCTATTCTGTGTCATCACTAGAAATCAAAATTGTATGCAAATGTGTATTTGGTTTGTTTTTTCTTTTAATATGGAATTAAGTTTAACAATGTATTTCATGTTCTTTTGTGCTTGTATGTAAAGTTTTTAGTGTATATAACTGCATATTTCCAATGTTGTTGCATATTTTATTACTTTTCCATGCATCAAGCATATAATACACCTATTTTTAAATTCATATTTAAATATATTAGTGGCAAAATAATTAAGTTCTTACTATGGAGACACCCATGGGAGCCTCTCTAGTGCAAACAAAATCACATGATGTTACTGGGGAATTCCTCATTCCATTTTTCTTATCTATATTGTGTCACCATGCAGCTCAAACCTGGCCTACTGATGGTGAACTGATGTTGTTCAATGTTCTGTGATGTTGAGGTTGTGTTTTAATGCCAAAAGAAAAGTTATCTAGGAATTCACTTTTAAAACAGAGGTTTATAGATTTTTTTTGTTTTGTTTGTTTAATGCTCATTTTCACTGAGGCATCACAGACTGTTAAAGAATGTGGAGAATTGGATTTTACTATAGACTATATAATTATTTACTGTATCATAAGCAGTAAACAAGTTGTAGTTGATAAAACATTTCAGTTAATTCAACACATATCTACCTACCAGCACATTGCAAACAAACAAAGAAAAAATACCTTCAAACAAACACTACTGACACAAGTTCCTTCAACTTCACGAGATAATGAATTTTGCAGTGATTTATGCAAAGCTCTTACGGTCACAAATATACCATGGAATTCTCTCAGTAACAGCAAGTTCCGCAGTTTCTTGGAAAAATATTGTTGTAATAATGCCATTTCCAATGAATCTGCTCTGAGAAAAATTATCTAGACAGCTGTTACCACGCAGTAATTTTAGAAATTTGGGACCATTTAAAGGACTCTCTCTTAGAGGGGTAATAGATGAAACAACAGATGCCTGTGGCAGTAATGTGGCAAATTTACTTGTATGAAATTTATTTGAAGATGAGCCAGGAAAACCATACTTGATTGCCTGTAGAATTTTAGAAAAAATAAGTCATTCTACTATTGCTCGCTTCATGAATGATGCTATGAAATTACTTTGGCCATAATGAAGCAATAAGCACAAATGTATTTATATAATTTTGAAGCTGTTTACAGTGAAGATATTATATTTAAACTAATACAATGTGGGTAATTTTTTTTACACACTTTGCTTACTATCTTGAAATTAGGACAATGTTTTGGAAACCAGCATTCCCATCCTCAGCTGTTAACAGCAATGTTCATTTACACACTTCACTTACTACCTATAAGTTAAGACAATGTTTCGGGAACCAATGTTCCCATCCTCAGCTATTGGTCCCAATGTTCATTTACACACTTCACTTACTATCTTTAAGTTAGGACAATGTTTCCAGAACCAGTATTCCCATCCTCAGCCATTGACCCAATGTTCATTTAAACATTTAAGCATTGGGTCAACGGTTGAGGATGGGAACACTGTTTCCCGAAATATTGTCCTAACTTAAAGATAGTAAGTGAAGTGTGTAAAAAGTTATCCACATTGTATTAGTTTAAATAAGCGCAAATTTCGGGTTCTGCTTTCAGATGCTGCAACTTACATGGTAAAAGCTGTTTCAGCATTAAAAGTACTTTCCCTCCAACTCATTCATGTTATGTGTATTGTGCATGTACTTAACAGAGTAGCAGAAGCCATAATGGAAAGTTTTCCTGACATGAACAATTTAAAGCTCCATCTAGATTTAGTGCTTATAAAGAAAAATTTCCAGATCTCCCATTACCCCCAGAGCCAATACTTACCCATTGGGATCCATGGATTGAAGCTGCTCTCTTCTATTCGGATAATTTAAATGCTGTTAAAGAATTCATTGGGACACTGAATCCAACTGATGCTTTGTTAATTCAACATTCACAAAATAGTTTTAATAGTGAGTATTTACAAAGGGAGTTGGCTGTAATCAAGGCACATTCCAAAGTTATGGCTAAAGCCAAAAAAAAAAAATCAATTTTTAATGAGGTTAAGAGTAAACTTGAAGAGTGCTCCCTTAAAGTATGCAGGAAAATTATGTGGTAAATTGTGCAGTGTTTTAGAATGAAATCCTGACATTAAAGTTTTGTGTTTCATAGATAAATATCTTCAAGGTGAAAACGTAATGCTTCCTGAAAAAATTTCCCCATAGTTAGTTAAGTACTTTTAAATTTTGCCCAATAACATACGTAGAAGTATAAAGATCCTTCTCAGCATACAAACTTGTATTAACCAGACTTACCTAAGCATTTGGATAAAATTATCATTGTATACTGCAAATCAAATTACAACAACTGCAATGATGTCCATAGAAGAATGTACATTATTAGTACCAAAAAGTATAAGTTTAAAGTTAAAAATTTTAGTGCATTCTTAGTGCATATTTTCGAAATTATAGAATATATTTGAAAGATATTGACAGCATAAATGCATGCACATTTTAGTTTTTTAGTGCATACAAATAAAATGTCTAGTCATTCCTATAAGCAGAAATGAGCATTAAAAAATTATATATCTGGCAGTAATAATGAACTTCATGCTTCCTAAAATCAATGATTAGCTTAAAGTTTTCAAGCTATAATGGAATAACATCATTACTATTATCTTATTAAATAACATTTTGCAAAATATATTTTTATTATTTTATTAATATAATTTTTTATACATTTGGCAAATTCCTATTATTTTCAATTAGACGTTTGCAATAAAAAGCAAATATATGAAGTCCCATGCAGTATAGATCATTTACTATCATGTAACATAATAAGCTTTACATTGTGTAGATTTTAGAAATGATCAACAATTAATATTGTGGAATTAGTGTATTTGCAGCCTATAACCTTGATATCACACTGAAGGGAAAGAAATAAAAAAATGTATTCTTAATTAGCTGATGAGTTGATTAATACTCTTGTGCCCCACTTACCATTGAATTATACAGAATATGTTTCACAGGCCTTTGCCCGCATCATCTGCAAGTTGTTTAAGTCTTAGTATATTTTATGTTTGCCAGATTTATAATATGGTGCCAGCTCTGTATTGTTTTTATGAATGGCATTATTTCATAAGACATGAAAAATCTTAGTAATGAAATTTATGGTCTACAAAATATGAAACATTAGACAGTAGTTACAGCTGCTATTTGCAGTCATGCAAGATTCTGTTTAGCAATTATGCTTACTTGCAAATAACATTATTTGATGATAGAATAGCTTGTCTGATAATGTATAAGAGGTTCAACTTGGTATGTGTGAAATGCAGAATTGTTCCACTTCCTTTCTTCTTTCTTTTAAAATTTATTTATCCTGTAATGATCGATTAAGCTTCTTGCCATGTCAAAAATCAATATTTGTATGAGATAATGTCATATTCTGTAGACCGTAACTTTTATAACTGAAAAATTGTATTTTCCATATTTCATGTCATAAGATTTAATACCATCTACAAAACCAACATGGAACTTCAACTTTGAAAATGGAACTTACACAAAATGTACTAAAACTGGAAAAAGAAGATAAAGAGAGAGAAAAAAGAAAGAATAAAAAAGGAAGCAAAGTTCACCTGCAGTGTAATCATATCAAGTCTAACTTTTTACATGCTACCAGTTAAGCTATCATAAATTCAAGTGAATCATATTTATTAAAATTTACTACTAAGACATCTGCATTATGTAGTATTGCAAATTGTGCAATTAAACATTAGACAAGACAGAATGTGGTCCATGCGCTTGAATTACAGGATATACATCTTGTATAATAAATATCTTTTTTGAACTTAGAGCAAATTTGTTTTATTCTGTTTGCTTTGCATGTATATTTGACTGTATCTACAATACCCCTATTACATTGTCAATATATTTAATAACCATCATCATTGACTGCAAGGATTAGCCTAAGGTTTCAGATCCTGATAGAATTATGTAACACCACACTGTACATTCACACAATGCAGGGGCTCCATGACAATGCGGTCAGCATTATACATGACTACTGCCTATTAGAAAACATAAGAGAACAAACATATAAAGGACAAACACATTAAAATTCTCCCAAGCCTAAGATAAGACTCGAACCTATGATCCTCAGATCACCAATGAAATGAGGCATGTCTAACAGAGTATTATACTTTACTAAGCATCTCAAGGTCAAATTTGAAACTTAAACTGAGCAGTGGCAAGTGCAATAGAATTGCACATTGCACATGTGAAATGAAATCAAATGTAGACATTAGTATGTAACATGAAAATACTCAAAGCAAATTCCCCCTTCCTCCACTGCTTCAATGCTATATAGGAGGTGCAAACACTGGTGAGCAAGCTTGGTTCATAATCATTTTATTTCAGACCCTGACTTTATATGAAACTTGAACATTTATCTATCTGTAGTTTACTATTTATCAAAAATAGTTTTACAAGTTCTTTACTTGCTTGAATTAAATATTCAAATTATATGAGCAATTTGATTATTATTCAAATCAGTTTCCTTTTTGGATAATTAATCCTCTGTTGCTTGCATAAAAGTATAAGCACCACATAAAAAATCAACTAAGTATTGAATTATGAAACTAATGTATTATTTATTTCTCCATGTATATATATCCTTGAAAAGAATCTTAACACATTCTTATTGTGCCATCCTTTAATTGCTGTATTTTATTTGACTGCTTTTTTTTTCTTTTTTCTTTCTTTCTTTCTTTCTTTCTTTTTTTTTTTTCTGTTTTGAATGGTGTTTAACATCCGTTTTTACTATAGAGGCACCACAGGCAGTGGACACTGATGATACATGAATTGAAATGATAAATTGGGAAAGGATTTTTTTTAAAGGAAGGAAACATTCCAGGCCTAAGTTTAGGGTAGCTCCCCAGCATTTGCCATTTATGAGGGACTGAGGAAAACCTGGAAGAAGCCTCAGTTAGGGAGGACAGCTCTGGTGGGATTCGAACTCCAGACCTTCCGCTTACGAGTCCATGCCTTAACGACCTCGGCCACCTGTGGCTGTTTGACTACTTTAGCTGGGGAAAAAATGTACATAAAGATGTTATATTTACAGTATATTTCTTACCTTAAAGTAATTACCAAATGACCAGTTTCCAAGCATTTCAAAGAATGTATGGTGGTATCCATCAGTACCAACAATTTCTAGGTCATTGTGTTTTCCTCCAACTCTAATGCACTTCTGGCTATTAACAGCACTTTTGCAAGGAGGTTGTGTATTCCCCAAAAACACACCTTTGAACTAGAACAAAAGAATGAACAATAATTTAATTTACTTATATTTATAAACTGTCAACCTTTATTTCCTCCCTATGCTTCTTTACATTTGTTCTGAGTTATCTTAATAATAATAATAATAATAATAATAATAATAATAATAATTTTATTTTTATTATGTTATAGACATACAAATATGTTTTAATATAATCAAATTCTAACAGCTTTGCAAAACTTAAGTTGATTACAAAAATATTTACATAAAAATATTGTGAAACTATAATTATAAAAGCATAAAATTATTTATTCTATACAGATGCCTTTGTGCTATCCTTTATAAAACTCTTTTTGGCACTGTTCTTAAGAGTATATGATAATTTATTACCTTTTATTGAGGATCTTTTGTTAGGATTTATTTTTTAAAGATAATCCATGAAAATGTTTTTGTATTTATTGTTAGAATAATCATTATTTCCAAGAATTTATTTACTTGATAAGCAAAATCAATCTATACATATATTTAAGGAATTTGGGAATCCACACAGTGAAACTTTTGTTAATCTTATTTTGATTTAAAGTAAAACACTAAAAATCATGTCGTCACATTAAAACTCTCTTTAAGTTTCACAAACACACTTATAAAAGTAATTTTGGTACATGTTTCGTGAGGTACATTCCTCACATTGTCAACCAAAACCTATTTGGTTGACAATGTGAGGAATGTACCTCACGAAACATGTACCAAAATTACTTTTATAAGTGTGTTTGTGAAACTTAAAGAGAGTTTTAATGTGACGACATGATTTTTAGTGTTTTACTTTAAATCAAAATAAGACTATACATATATATTGACTATTGTATGTATGTTTTCCAATTTAAAAGATTTCTACATTATTCTTTTTTTATCTAACCTCATCATCTCATATTTTTTCAAGTATCCATATTTATTCAAATTCATACTCCTTTCTAAGTCATAATAAATAAAATTGCACATTAAGTTTTAATACACCATCTTTAGTATAAATGCAGACGTGTATTTTATCAATTTTCTTAATAGGAATTTGTCAGTAGTAATATTTTAACAAATGATTATAAATTTTAAGTGATCTAATTGTACTCTTAAGAAATTTGTAAATGTTACTCAGTCTGATCTCTTACCATCAATTAATATTATATTATTCAAAAAGTATTGTTTTACTTCTCCCAGATTGATCTTCATTGAAATATTTAGATAATATTATGATATATTCTATAATCATATCCTGCAAAAGATTTTCAGATCTATTTCAATATAAAAGGTGTATCATCTGTATATGTTTCAGCATTTATACATTTAGGCACATTGTTCAGATATATAACTAATAACAGTGAAACCATTCCTAGAAAACATATAATTTAACTGTGTCAGTGTGTTTAGAAAAAAGTGATAATGTATCACTATTTTTACAATTTGTTTCATATACTGTATGTACCTAGTCAAATATGAATTTAATATGTTGAACATTTTACTGCTTATTTCAAAGTTTGAATACTGCTACTGCTTTTTATTATCAAACAATTCATTCACTAAATAAGTCTGATGATAAATCTATGAGGGGCATTCGAAAATGATTTACACTAGTGGTGTTTTATGAATACTGTGCAATATATGGGCAATATATTTGTAGGGTAATGGACCGATACTAATATGCCATATAGATGTTATAGTGGTGGCATACTACTCTAAAACAATAGTTTCACAATGCCTATTTTTTTTTTTTTAATTGGGTGTTTAACTCCCGTTTTTACTACTGAAGCACCACAGGTGGGGGACACTGATGATACATGAGATGAAATGATAAAATTGGGAAAAGATATTATTTTTAAGGAAGAAAACGTTTCAGGCCTAAGTTTAGGGTACCTCCCTGGCATTTGCCATTTATGAGGACTGAGGAAAACCTGGAAAAAACCCCAGTCAGCGAGGAAGGTCCTGGTGGGATTCAAACCCCAGATCTCCCGCTCACAAGTACGCACCTTAACGACCTCGGCCACCCGTGGCGGTTACAATGCTTAAATGAAGTTACCAGGAAGATATAACAATAGTGCAATGTTGTTGGGGAGTATATTGAGAGATCCCATGTTCATTAAACTATGTTGCATAATAAATAAGGTACAAAAAACTACTATTGTAGATCACTTTCTTATGCCCCTCATACTTCATTTCTGGCCTCAAGTAGTGCTCTTCTTCTTTCAATATATTTACCCTTCCCCATAGCACAGAAGATTGTCTCTTGTGGAACTATTTACTCTGGATGCACAAAGAGTACACATGCACACTGAGGGGCTTCTTGAATGGATGTTCAATCCTATGTCAGGGCCCTTTTGATGACATCACAAACACAGAAGATGCAGATAAACACAGATAGATGGAATGAAGATTCATGATGAAATGGAAGGTGAACCTGTGGCAAAGAAATAATAGCCCAGCATTTGCTCTTTTTTAAATTGAACTGAGGAAAATGACATAACACCTCAGTGAGGTTAGTTGGCCTGAGGATTTGAACCTAGGACCTTCCAAATACAAGTTCCAGTGTTACCACCTTAGCCGACCTCTTAGGTCTCAGCAAATAAAAAGATTAAACCATGTTGATTCATTAGCTATTCATTAATTATGAGTTTAAATTATCTAAATTATTATAACATTTTTTCACATACCTGGTTCATTCCTGCATTAACAAAAGCAAGAGTTGGATCACAGAAGGGTACCACTGGACTAGAGCGTACATGTTTGTGACCTTTGTCAACAAAGTAATCAATAAATGAACGTCTCACATTTTTGCTGGTATGTGCTAAATTTCTCACTGGCATAGGCATGAGCTGTACAACTACATACCACCTGGCTAGCATATGACAGTTTGTGAATAAGGCCATGCTGAAACATTCCAAAAATCATAATTTAAATCTTCTTAGCCTTTCAGGGATTCTTAGGCAACATTTTAAAAAGTAACAATAACAATACCTCTTCTCCTACTTCTATTTCTTCCAGGATTTTATTTCAGCTTCACTCTTATTATCTGAAGTAAAATGCTAATTTTATTGACAAGTTTTATGAAGTAACTACACTGTTTAGGAAGTATACTTAGAAATATCAATAATAATATAACCAGTTTTGATATAATATATAAAACTTATTAAACATTTATTAAAATTTAATGGTTAGTTCTAATGGTGCAGACATCATACTACCCATTCTTCCCTGGCCAGAGAATACATAGTGTAACTTAAAATATTTTTATATTTCAGTTTTAAAGATGAATTTAGTCTGCTGTGTAAAATAAACTGTATTAAAAATTAAATAGTTTATAGTTATTCTGTACTACACATTTGAACTTGTCTGTACCAGCAATTATCATAATTATGCTGCAACAAAATTTTGAACTGACATGTCCAAAATCATTGTAATTATCAAAATGATACATAGATTTAAATGTGAATGTAAATATTTTGACTTAATCAGTGTACGGTTAAGAGGAGCTTCTTGAAATTCTTCAGGGAGGGGGGAAAGATACTTGTACTTTTAAATTTTAAAGAAAAATAACTAATTCAATTAGTATTCATATTCAGTAAAAATTAGAGTAGAATGTATGGAAAGTGTAGCTTCATATGATACTGGTTACTAAGTTTCATAAAAATATTTGACAGATGTTGGCTGTTGAACAAATGTTTCCATTCTCCCAAACAATACACACTTGATGATCCTAACTCCAAATTTAACTATAAAGCATTGTTACCAGCTACAAACAGAATCTGTATTCCTAAATGTTATAGTAAAAATGTTGTATATCACATTTACTATTTATCAGCAAATAAGCTGTAATTAAATACACTAAAATTTAATAGGCATAACAACTAAGCATAAAATATTCCTAAACACCTTGATTGATTGGTTTGTATTGTGACATACAAAAAAGCAGTTTCTGAATGCATCATGGATAGGAGTTGCTGTTCCTCATTCTCATTATTATTATCTGTTATAGGTATACCCATTATTTCTTTTGATTGAACAGGATCTTGAAAACCCATATATTGAACATATAACTTTTAAAGCAACACTTTGCTTACTTTTTACACAGATAAAACAGATACCTATGCTACCATCCAAATTAATAAGACAGGATCAAAGGATTATAAATAGGTATATTGATACCTACAAATATCTAAATTTCTTTCTAATTAATTAAATACTTTTAAAATTGGCCTAACGGAGTTAATATGGTATTTAGCACAACAGAACAGAATTTCCCGCTTCATTTCACTTACGAGTGCAACTCCTAAGATTTTGGAGTGATCAGCGGAGAGGTAACTGGTTTTTGGTCCAACTATGACAATTGTGATGAAGTTCTCGGTGCTACATCTCTGTACTTTCAAGATAAGAAAAATGCTATCATCGATGAAAGCTGTTACGAAATATTAAGTGGTCGTCGAAAGGAAATTATTCTATCCATAATCTCTTGTATGTGAATATGAATCAAATTAATTACGCGGATGGGATGGGGGGAAAGAGGTTAGTTTAGGTTAGGTCACACTCATTTGTTAAATGTCACCATGCAACAAAAATATCTCTACCGTAAATTTCCACAAGATTAATTATTCAACTACTTTACCAAATTATCGAAATAAATAATAACATACACATAATTATTCCTCATTTGTTACCATTTCCAGATCACGTCCTGATTTTCATTTGTCCATATTCAACTTTACGCAGTTCTTTGCAGTTCCGCCAGATGTCACTTTTTTATTGAAATTCCTAAATATTGTCAGCGGGAAGTTTGTACAGATGGAGAGATTTAATGGTAGAGTAATGGCGTGGGTGCTTTTTTCTTTCTTTCACTAGTACATTTTGCACTTATCATGGGACATTTCATCAGTACATATACAACATAACTGCATTAAAAGAAAGGAAAATTACTTTTTACGATACAGTTTTTTTTTTAGTTATCTCATTTACATCCTTCTACAAATTCCTGCACACCCTATGAACAATGCTTATGCTTAAACTTGCTTAAACTACTTATGAACAACTTGAAGTGGCACATTTAAGTAAATCTGGTAAACTGATGTATCTATAACAAAAATTTCCTCATATAATATTGTAATAGATAATTTTCCTGCGAGCTTAATTATATTTAAATTGAGTATAGTATCCATTAATATTGGTTAAGGCGGCTGTGAATATAACAGCGTCGGATATTTATTCTGTGATGAATTAAAAAAATTAATCGATTTCTGTTTTTATTGTTAAAATTTTGGACTTTAATAATACAGAAATGACTCATATTTAACACAAGTCAGTCTAAGAAGTATTGTAAGGATGTGGGAAGAGACTTAGAGGTGGCAGAAATGGCAAACAGGATACAGTTTTATCCTAAAACTGATTCCGCCACTAAACGCATAGCCAACTCTGTTACACTATAATCAAACTTTTAAATCATTAATGTCAATATTCCTTATAATCTTTCCCCTCCATTTTCAAATTTAAAAATAATTTAAAATTTGTATCTAATCAATTATTTATATTCACACGTTTAAAGCTTCGAAAAATATCATAATTCCGTTTTTGAAAGTGTAAATAGACTTTCATATGTTCTCATGACTTTAAACTTTCATATTCATTTTCTATCTTATTTCAAACATGGTAGTAATAAGTTTATGCAAGTATAAGCCAACATGTGCTCTGAAAAATAAAGATATCAATATTTGTATTCACATTGCTTCAGAAAAATATAACATTTGCTATAATATGCATAATTTAAAAGCGTTTGGGTAGAATTACCAAATTTGCTTTAATTTGTACTTATGATTTTATTCGCCATTCCGTATTTTATGCCATTCTTCCGCTTTTATTAACTTTTCATTTGTTTAAGGGAAAGCTAACTCCCGCAAAAGATGCTTGCACTATTCCTGATTTCTCTTCAATTTGTTTTATGGTCTTTTTCATAATGCAAGTTGGTAGTATGCAAAGTCTATAGATACCTTCGTTTCTATTACAGCTTTCAGGAAGACAAATGGGGTGCGAACACAATTGCGTTATTTTAAAGTAGAGGGAAGTAAATCGCTTTCCTAAGGACTAAGTTGTACCTGTGAGGGAAAGAGAGAGAATTGTTTTTAGTACATTTTTGTATGACAACTCTGATTCTGGTAAATTTTTCTTTAAATATGTACTAGATACCACTGAGAATGCCAGGCAAACATCTAGACTAGCTCGAAAATCCCTTGAATTCTAATGCATTTTTTCTCAACAGTCAACTTAATAATAAGTAGACTGTTTAAAAAACTGTTGACTTATTATTATTATTATTATTATTATTATTATTATTATTATTCAGGTGCTAGGTATAGTTTCTAACTTCGCGATTTCTCCCAGCCAGCTCAGCAGCTGTATGACCAACTGTAGCAGATTTGAGTTTTGGGAAGACCTAGAGGCAATAATGAATTCGCGGGAAATATATGGGAATTTTACAGAAATCATCATAGAAGTTTAAGATTTATTATTTTGCTATTTTTTTACATTTTACTTTTTTGTGCATAAAAATGAACCTTAGACTGGGAATATATATATATATATATACTTCAGATTATACTTTTCAACAACTACATTAATACATACATAAAATATCGTATCATATTTCTTATTTCTACATTTTAATTCGACACTCACAACCGTAGCGGAAAGCAGCGGAATTTTGGCAGATCGAGTTTCTACGTTTGGATACACTGCTTAGAAGCTCATCAATATAATGTCGTTCTTGGTGCTGTAGTGGTAACCATACTTGCCTTCAAAGCCCAAGATCTTCAAACCCGGCCAGGATCGATGGATTTTTTCGGGCGTAAAAATCATAATCCTTCGGAAGGGAAGTAAAGCCGTGGGTCCCGTGTCGTACATTTACGGCACGAAAAAGAACCTCAAACCTGAAAAAAGAGGCCTCTGAGCAAAATTTATCGGCCGTTTCACGCCCTGAATTGAATGGGACGCTGGTGACCTGGGATATTAAAGAGCGTACGTAAATAAATCAAATAAAAAACCAATATAAGAAACTGCTGTTGCTCTAACGTTCATTTCATCACTAAATTTTGTCCTAATAATTGTTATTTACAGGAAGTACGGATACTGTTCGTAATAAAGTACAAAAGTATTCACTAAGAACTCAGAAAAGAAATAAATATATTCCATTTTATTGTAGCGGTTGCCAATTAAAAATGAAACTGATACGGTTGTATCTATATTTTCCTCAATAAAGTCAATAATTATATCTCTTTAGATAGAAGTACTCGTTCTCTCCAGTATTAATATTTTCTAGGATTTCATATTCCCACTCTTTACAGTTTTCAGGTCCGTAAATCTTATCCTTAATAATTGGCTTTAAACCCGATTAAATTTAAATTACATTTCAAACATTTCTAACTTACCATGAGTTTGCCGTCACACAGTTACATCCAACGAGTCGAAGGTTTTATAAATCATTACTAAATTTCATACAGAAGCAATATTTGTAGCTTGCCCGAATATTAACCTTCTGGGTATAGAAGACTTTCATTCAATGTGTTGGTGACTTTTAATTATTGGCGCCATAACGAAATGACACAAAATGTTGCATACGATATCACTATCATTTGCTACAAAACTATGAGCACGAGTATTTAAACAGAACAGAATATGCAATTCCTCATTCTTTCCATTCCTCAGTACTTCACGAAACGATCCCATTTCCATCACATTTCCCTTGTTATCTTGAAACAGCATCCTTGTACTATTATCCTTAATCAAAGTTAAGAGCATAAAAACAAACAAAAACGAGATTAAGCAAGCAGAAGTCATACTAAACAAAACTGGAGATTAAACCAGATGCAGTAATAGTGTTCAGCTGGCATTTGTGTTGAGAATTGGTTTTTAATATCCAAAATAATAAAACGAATTAAAGGCTTGCAACATTCAATGCTCTTCATTAAGATCATATTTTGAATTTTCTGCTTGTTTTCCGCTAATAGCAGGATACAAAGGCCAAATTTTCTTGCTGACGTTTTGTATAAATTGCGCGACATGTCAGTAGGAAGCATTTACCTTTGTGATGTGGTAATCGACCGAAAACAAGCAGAAAATGGACATTGGTCGTGGAAGCCTGTAGTATCAAATATTATTTTTGATGCTAAAAAATGAAAACAACACAAATTTCGAATTGTTAGTTATGTGTACAAGGATAGGTCCATAAGTTTCCAGCCTCACCGATAAGGATTATCGCCTTTACAAAAACCTTACCTGGTGTCATACCTTATCTATGAAGTAAATAATTGCAGCTGTAACTTCCGCTCCGCCGAGTTCAGTTATTCAGATGTAGTTGCATAAAGAAGGCTATGTATAGAAGATTGTGACATGTTCAAAATAGAATATCGAGCTATTATTAAGTTTTTAACAAAAGAAGGATTTATTCCAAATGAGCTTAATCAGCGATTGGACGGTGTATATGGGGAAGCATCCCCCTCATACTCTATCGTAAAAGAATGGTCCAAACTTTTTCTAATGGGTCGAGAAAGCATTGAAGACGAAAAGCGTGCAGTCCGGCCCTTGGAGGAGTTCACTCCTGAAAACCTCGCTCTTGTGGAAGGAGAAATTATGGAAGAAACAGGCCCAAAGTTACAGAAATAGCAGCAAGGTTGGGTCTTTCTAAAACAACAGTCCTTCGAATTATTCATGAACATTTAAACATAAATAAGGTTAGTGCAAGATGAGTGCCCAGACTTCTTTCCTCAGTCCAAAAGCAGCAAGAAGTCCACTGTTGTCACGCATTTTTGGAGCTCTGTCGTGGCAACGAGAGAAAGTGCTGCTAACCATTGTTACAGGAGATGAAACTATGGTCCTGTACTATGATCCGTTGTCCGAAAGACAATCAATAGAGTGGCAGGCGTAAACCTGGCGAAGCACCGTCTCTAAAGGCCAAGGTCACTCAATCAACCAAGAAGATCAATGCCACAGTAAATGGGGAGTATTATGCTGGCCTACTGCATATGCACGGACTAAGTGCTTCCACCAGAGAGAAAAGGTGAGGAAAGCTGAGTGGTGGTATGCTCCTTCTTCACGACAACGTGTCTGTGCACAGCTCTTGTTGCAAAGGAAGCTGTGAAGGAATGTGGCTTTAAGGAGATCAGCATCCACCCTACAACCCAGATCTAGCTCCCAGTGACTATTTCTTCATCTCAAAGCTCAAGAAGGACCTTCGAGGAAAAGTGTGACGAAGAAGTGAATGTATACTGTTTATGCCCATTTTGCAGACAAGACTTCTGATTATTTTTAGGAAGGGGGGATTGAAATGTTAATTCAAAGTTGTGAGAAGTGTGTTGCAATAAAGGGTAACTATATGAGAAGTAAAATATAGTTTTTGTCTTGATCGTATACAAAATGATAGGCCGGAAAATAATGGACCTACCGTCGTACTTATATAGAATAACAGATAGCTAAAAGTGCGTACAATTTAAAGAAAAAACATAAAGATCATGTTTAACACTGAGCTGGTTAAAACGTATCGCAACATTTCATCCTTCGTTAAAACGACCGAATCTGTTTCAGAGTATGGAGTATAAAATTACAACTTCTGGTATGAAAGGTAAGGACAAATAATCATGACTACGTTTGTGGTCTAGTGGCAAGGTCTGCGAATACAAACCCGGAGGTCCTGGGTACGATTCACGGTCAAATCACATTTTTTGTTTGTTTTTTTCTTCAGAAAGTGAATGCCAAATACTTTAAGGATCCAGGACTCCAAGGTCATTTGCGCCGTCGTTAATTCATTTCATTTCATAGTTATAGATTCATATCTATAAAAGTTACGCCCAATCTACAGACCTCACGAGCAGATCAATGTAGTCAAAGCGACATAAAATAAAGAATCAGGAGATATTGAAATCTAGTATTTCTCCTCCTTATTTCAATGATTCATATTTCAATGAGTATCCCAATTTTTTCAATTTAGATTCTGCCTCTTTGGTGAGAGCAGCTCACTGATGCAAAGAAATACAGTGAGGTTATTTGAGTTACAGGCCGTAAGTGTCTTTATCTGGAACACTATTGCATATATTTTTTTAATTAATCGCCCTACCTCTTCTCTACAAGAATCCGTTTTCACGTATATATCATACACAAAAGCCGTTCTTTAAGACTATATTTGTGTGGAACAATTAGCACACAATATTTATACACAATGAATGTACCGAGTAATATATGGACGCACAAGGCCTCCTCACAAATAAACTACAAGTTGCTACCTGCACATGTTTATATGGTCTTGACTACTGACGTCTCCTATGCAGGCGCGCTCTATTGTCTCGTAACTCAAACAATCTCGCCGTACTTTTCTATATAAGAACTGTTATCTTTGTAAATTCGCTCTGTAGAAGTATTTTGGAATGTGTGAATCAATGAAATGAAAAATCCTAAAAAAGTTGCCGAATTTAATTTATATAATTATTTTACTGAACTCACTATGAGACCAAATGCACAGATAAACAACAGAATCGTTTTAAAAGTGAAATGTCTCATTTATGATCTATGAGACTTAAAATACAATCTAGTCACTGAATCATGCTTGAAGTAATTTGTTTGATAAGAGCGCATAACTCCAGACGGTAGTGTAAGACGAATAACGTGCAGTAAATAAACCTAAGGCCCGTGTTCTCCCACAGAATTAAATTTTCTTACCAACATACCGCATCAATCAGAAATGTAACAAAATTTATGAGCCCCAGTATAAAGTCCATAAACTACATTTTTATGGATCGCTGCCTTGATGACTCTAAAAGTAGATTTCATGAGGCATAATCTTCTCCCATACTTCGTAGTACTCCGCTGTAATATTAAAAAAGAAGAAGAAAAAGGAGGGACGCACTGCGTTTATATTCTAACAGCTGTGGCGTTCAGGAGGTCGTTATAGTCGTTATGAAATAACGGATGGATTCAGCATGCAAATGTGACGGCCATAATTTCATAGATATGAAAATGGCGTCTTATGCTTACGACACCAGCTTGAAGGAACAAAATGAGAATCAAGTAGTTGAAAGGAAGACGAGAGAAGTAAAACATGACGTTCTTGTTAAAAAAAAAAATAAAACAGAACTAAAGGCTTTTGCTGAAATTACTCATTTTTAAGAACATGTAAACTCTAAAGAAACTTATAGTCACCATGTTCTATAGTTTTAAAATACTTTTTTTAAATGTAATAGTATGTTGTTTACTTTACCCTAAATCTCTTTTACAGCTATAAAACACAGCAAAATTGAAAAAGAAAGAGTTGTTAGAATTTCTCGCTCTGTAGAGCCTCTGAAAAGCAACTAAAGTGTATACACTTTAAAAAGTTTAATAAATAATGTCAAAATTATTGAGTTTTTCTCCAAGTATTCTACGAATAACATAACTAAGTAGTTTTACGAAAATGTCTAACAATTTTAATTCATTTAAAATTGAACACCATAACTGTAAAAACTTCTTTTCAAGAGAAAAAGTATATAATGTTTTGGCTTAAATTTAAGGATACTGTTACATAACATCCATTTCACGCAATACTTCTTCTTTTTGGTATCATTTATATTCTGCTGACCATTTGAAAATGTACAACTCTTGCACTAAACAATCATGTTTCCACGAGTTTCTTCAGAAAGCATGTAGATAAATAAATGCACTAATATTATTACTTTTTTATTTTCCTCTAGGTGACTATAAACTCTAAAATAGGAAGAAGGGGAAAATGGAAGTAATCGGTGCAACACCTGAAATACTTTATTTAAATGTTATGAAGTTTAATAAAGCAGTATACTAATGAAAGTAAATAATTATATAAACATGAACTTTGTTACATTACAGAATGCTGGTCGTTTAGTTATTATTTTTAGGTTTAGAGATTTTTTTCCAATGTCAGCCTTTTGTCCTGATGAACTTGTGGACATTCACCTCTGCGTGGCGGTATTAGCGGATTTCTGAAGGCAGAACGCCCATAGGAGGTCACTACGTTATCCTTGTTCAGATGATGGTGCACCAGAGGGGTCCTTAAATCTATGAGTATCTAAACTAACCAGACCATGGCCGCCATAAGGACAATCCTATAGAAGGAAAAATCCCGGGAATGTAAGGCAGGAACTCTGACCACTAGACTAAAGTGCTGGTCATCAGATTTAGTTATTTCATAAGCCAGTCTATTCTTAATATTCTGTAATAAAGGATAACATTTTTCATAGAGGGATTTACACGTATCTGCCAATCTTTAACCATTTAATTCAGTAAACAATAAATAAATTTATTTTGACTTTTATTGACAATTTATTTTCTCTTACACTGTTCATATGGTAAAAATCGTAAGTATGGCTTCCTTCGAAAGGGAAGTAAAGCCGTGGGTCCCGTGTCGTACATTTACGGCACGATAAAGAACCTCAAGCCTGAAAGAAGAGGCCTCTAAGCAAAATGTGTTGACTGTTTCACGCCCTGAATAGAATGAGACGCTGTGATGTTAAAGAGCATCCTTAAATAAACAAATCAAAAATCACTGTTCATATGCAAAGATATTCGCGCGCGGTGAGATTCTGCCTAAGTTCAGTGAGCAGATACATTCCATTAATTTCATGCAGACTGTAAAACAGTGGAGGAACTCAGCCTCAGTGTGCGTTATGTTTCGCTTTGTCCCATAGTCTGTTACTCAACTAAAGTGCGATTACCACTGTAATATGGCAAATCAATCAACATAAATGACCATGAAACATGTGGCAGATCCGCACGATGTACCTGTGAATGAAAAACTGTTTCTGATGTAGACGTTAAGTACATAGTTATTAGTGTCATACAAATATATCCACAATGCTACAACATCCACTATTGCTGCTTACTGTTCCATGTCTCAACAAAATTAAAATCTTCAGCTTTCCATCCTTCGGCAGTCATCGTCATTGACAGCACACACACTACAACCTAACGTAGGTAAAATATATAACAGAATTAGGCACTGAAGCTTCTTACTGTATAGGGGATGGAAATGTTGCCCACTTTTCCTGATACACAATCCACATCTTAGGATATTTTCACCGACACACATCCGTTCTCCGTCACTAATGGATCTAACTTCGTTTTGAATGTTTGTTTCAAGTTCCTGCATTGTGTGAGGGTTAGTTGTGTATGGTCTCATTTTTCAATGTCTCCCAAAGATAAAAGTTACAAACTGTAAGATCGGGAAACGAGGAGGGCTTTAATGGAAGCTCTTATTTCATAAAGTTTTTCTTCTGTGAGCACGTGGCGTCTTCAATTTTTTACCGGTCAGTCAAAGAATGTATTTCATTAAACTTCTACCAACTTTAATGGTTTTCGTGTTGGAACCTGACTGCCAGAAAAGTTACGTCTAAATGACTGTCTCGTTCTACTACTTTCTCTACATGAGTATACCATGGAGATGAATATATGACGACGCAGTGAATATCACACCATTGCACAACAATACCGCAGTATTTATGAACTTTCATTCTCGACAGCACAGAGCAACTGCCCGACTCTGTCAAAATCTCGCTCGCTACTGACTGGGAGAGAGAATAGCGCCGCTGTGTCTTATGTGGAATCTCTGCTATTGGGGTCGGTCCTGGTGGTGTAGTGGTTACCATACTTGCCTCCTACGCCCAAAACGCGGGTTCAAACCCGGCCAGGATCGATGGATTTTTTCGGGCGTAAAAATCCTAAGTATGGCTTCCTTCGGAAGGGAAGTAAAGCCGTGGGTCCCGTGTCGTACATTTACGGCACGAAAAAGAACCTCAAGCCTGAAAGAGAGGCCTCTGAGCAAAATTTGTCGGCAGTTTCACGCCCTGATTTGAATGGGACGCTGATGACCTGAGATGTTAAAGAGCGTCCATAAATAAATCAATCAAAAAAAAAAAAATCTGCTATTGGGAAGGGGTAACTCCATGGTTGGCAGTTGCGGGACTTTTAAACTGCTCTCACTGTACTTATTTCTGATAGCATAGACTCCCTATATTTTATATTGTTGAAGTAATATCTCGATACGTTTTTCTGTGATACTGTTGCATTTATTTGTGTCTTTATCCATACACGCTATGTACTATTGAGTCTTACATGTCAACAATCGTCCTAACACCTTGCTCACAGAACAGCTGCACCATTTTCAATGGTATGATTTATTTTGAACCTGAATACATTAGCCCAGGCTCAGGAGAATTCACCTGTTGTGTTTCCACATATGTGGTCCTTTCTAGTCTGTACATGCTTTTCCTTGCGTCTCTTAAGAGCTTCATTCCCATTATAACGCTAACTCCTGCTTTTCTTGTCAAACTCATTAATATCTTTAATTACGATATTATAAGAATGAAAGTTAGATCCCGTAAACGATTGATGTTGATGTGATTTATTTACGGACGGACATCTGAGGTCATCAGCGTCCCATTCAATTCAGGGCGTGAAACGACCGATAAATTTTGCTCAGAGGACTCTTTTTTCAGGCTTGATGTTCTTTTTCGTGCTGTTAATCTACGACACGGAACCCATGGCTTTATTTCCCTTCCGACGGAAGGGTTTTATTTTCATACTTAGGATTTCTAAACTAGAAAAAATTCATCGAATCTGGCCGGGATTGAACCAGCGATTTTGAGTTTAGGAGGCAAGTTTGGTTACCACTACACTACCAGGCTTTCTTGGTTGAAGTTATTACAGATGGAACTAAAGCAGATGAATGTAGCTGTTAAATTAGTTTAGAGTCATATTGCTCTTGTTGCTACGATGCCAGCTAGTACGTCATCCTCTTTTCTTTAATCTTCTCAATGACCCTATATAGATTTTGAAACAAAGAAGCATAGTATCCAGGAAGGAATGATTCTTCTGAAGAAAATTCTGCAGTAAGCTTTATTGGGAATCCCATAAGAAAGAGTATTTATGGTCTTTCAGAACGTAGGTCATCTTTCGGACACTGAAATTCCGTTACTATCTCTTAGTTATGACATAGGACACAGGGCATATCTTATGTCTCAATCTATTCTCAAGAGTTCTCTTAGGGATAATGTTCTTTTCAGAAGTATAATGAATCACCGCGCGGTGTCTTGTTTCATTTTAAACAATCGAGTCGGGAGTAGTGAAATGAACGTGTTTGGCTTCCGCCAAATGCTTTTCTCTTCAATTTTGTTCCTTTACCCGACTTACTCTCAGTCTTATAAAGAGAGATTTGTGCAACACATTTTCAGTTCATTCAAGTGATCGTATCATTTCATTAATGTTTTACAGATCTTTGGTCTGACAGGTTTGTTCGATTATAGTTTCTGGGCGAGCCTTTATCAAAAGTTTTCCCTCCCCTGAATAAGTAAATGCTAAATAATTAATTTTAGGGTACAAATCCTTACATGATCAGCTCGAAAATTCAAACGTTAAAGTTTATATGTATTTTTTTCTTCTTCCCGAATTAGGAAGTTAAAAGAACGTCAATTACTCTGAAATATAATTTACAAATTAACCCTGTGGGAAGCTTAGGAAATGTAGTGAACATTTGAGAAAAGGAATGAAAAAATAATATAACTCTGAAGTTGCATAAAAGGTTTAGCTTTATTTGTTTTATTATTAAAAACAGAATCTATGGTTGAAAGGAAAAATAAATAAATACGTTAAACGGAAAGTTGATTTGGAATTGTAAAACAATTACTTCCCTGTTAACACAAAGACACTATCAAAATCATAATGTATCACTTAATACAAGATCCGACTAGATGTTCCATTTAGGTCCAAGTTATGAGCTCCTTCAACTGTCTGCATGTTCTTGTTTACACTACAGACTAGTCCTATACTGTTCTCGTAAACATTTGCAGTTCTGTCCGCTTAAAAACTTGGCTTTCACGGTAGCGTGCCATTCTCTTTGAGTCATGGCTCTGTAAATACTGCCGGATTAATTTTTTAAGCTGACCATTAATTTGTTCAATTCCAGAAAAAATATTGGACATTCTCTCACTCCTCCCCTTGTTGTCACGTGACGTTGATTTCTTCATCGTCTTCATCATCTATGTCCTCGCCCCCCGAGTCTTCCTCCAGAACGTCTGGAGGCTGTGGGGGCGGCTGTGGCGGTGGGCCAAGTTCTGGAGACGTTAGGGGCGAGAGATCCGAGAGGTCTATTTTCGGGCGATCTCCTTCAGCATCGCTGAGGTCTGGATTCGGGTTGTTTTTGTTGGGTAAAGTTTGCTCCCGAGAACCACCGCTGGCCAGCAGCTCCCTTTCCTTAGAGTTGCGCCATTTCATCCTCCTGTTCTGGAACCATATCTTCACCTGCAACACAGTCAGTATTCCCAAATAACATGGCTTTGAAAAACAAGACAGCAACTCCACATTAGTTGCTTGGACCACGTGTTTACGGATTAAATGACTAAAGTATGTCTAACGAAAGCTGAAATGCAGTGTCAACACACATACGTCGTTCTCCTTTTTTTTAAATAGTTCGCGTAATATCCGCTCAGATTAGGCCGTTATTTAAGTTATTAATCAATAAAACGACCAATAAATAGCTTTAAAATGTTTTCGAAGCAATAATAATTATTGTTGTTATGTTTATAACACACTGTAACTATTGTCGGAGTAATTGAAAGACGTTTGCTTCGATGCACACGCCTTTCTCCCTCCTCTGTCCATGTCCAATCATAGTTTCTTATCTCCACCTCTTTCCCGCCGTTTCATTCCACCATGAGCACAAAGGATATAATATTTGTTGACAGTCAATATCAGCTTTCGGTAGACATGTTACAGATGCATGCAACATAGTGCAAACACTATTCAACAACAAACCAGAATTGGTAAACGATCAACAAAATATAATGTCTAAAATTCACATTTCTACCTACAGATATTGTTCAGTCTTGAGCTAATTAAACATGCCATACATTATTTGGTGGTGATATTCAGTGCCATATGCAATCCTATGTTGGCTTAATTCCCTTCACTGCAAACAATTCTTCGAAATGTACCATTAAGGAAAGTGACAGGAACGAAACAAATCTTATGCAACTATCTTTAAATGAATGTATGTATGTATGTATGTATGTATGTATGTATGTATGTATGTATGTATGTATGTATGTATGTATGTATGTATGTATGTATGTATGTATGTATGTATGTATGTATGTATGTATGTATGTATGTATGTATGTATGTATGTATGTATGTATGTATGTATGTATGTATGTATGTATGTATGTATGTATGTATGTATGTATGTATGTATGTATGTATGTATGTATGTATGTATGTATGTATGTATGTATGTATGTATGTATGTATGTATGTATGTATGTATGTATATTACGTGAGTAATGAATTTTTATATCGCAATTAAAACCGCAGATGTACACCTTTAAACAAAGGCCTTGAAGCCTGAATATGTCTCAGCTCACTTTGCCACAGCGCCGCATTCGCTAATCAATCGGTCAATCGGCTGTAGTGCGAAAGATAAGCTTTGATATACACTGTTATAGTGTGTGTGTGTGATGCCCACGATATTTATTGGAAACGTAGTAAACGAAAAAGGTCGCCCTACTTTGAATCCAGCTTTTTCGAGTGCCACTGGCGTCACCCGAAATTGGATTAAACTCTGGAAGTGGACCGTTAATTTTTGTCTTAAAGGACACATTACTATGATACAAGAGACATAACCACCTTGATGTTAACTTTCGCAGAACGAAACTGTTCGAAAAATACCTGCAACATTCTTGTAATAATCTCTATACATTTAAGAAACAATTTGCCAGTAACACTGCTGATGAATAATTTGCACGTACTGTTAAATGATATTCCAAATTTCGCCATTGCCAAACCTGTTTACTATCGGATTTATAAAATTATCTACGCCACAAATCTTTTTTTCTTTTTTCCTCCCATCACTAATATATAAACTGATTTATGTTCCGTCGTCTTCAGCCATCAGGACGATGCATTTATTCGTAGCAGTATATTAAAAAGAGTTAATTCAAAGGCAAAAAAATTAATTTACTTGCAAAAATGTATTTAAATTAATGAGAAAGGTAAATATCTGCTATTTGGAGAAAATGTATACAGAGTTGAAATGACGAAACAGAATTTTTGCATTTAATAAAATATGTAAATGTATATAAATGTTTATATACCTTTTTTCGGACACTTCAATCCATAATGCTTACAAGTCCATAAACAAATCGAACTGTTTCAATTTATTTATTTTATCTCCTTTACTACCAATATTGTCATCGATAACATTGGATTCCCGTTTAAGCAACAATAAATGCATATATTTAATTAAAATTAAACGAAATATTACTTTGTTTTGGATAGTTGTAATGTAAAAAAATATTGTGTACTACAAGAGAGCAAACAGATTTTATGCGGTCGTGAAAATTAACACCCTTTACTTTGCCTCGGGCACTAAAATTTCCACTTGCGGATAAAATTTAACTGTACTCTCTTGTAAATAACTATTCTTTTTTAAAAATTACACACTCTTTTTCATTTCTCATTGTACATTTTCTCCTAATATTTATATAATATTCACTTTTCAATGTGAATATTTTCCTTTAAAATTTATCTCCATTTGCCATACACGTGTTCCCTTTTGATAATTTAATGAAAATAAATGGTAATATTGGTTTTTATTAGTAACTTCATATTTAATTATTAACTACATCACAAATTTGCTTGACCTCCTCATTTTTAAACACATATAATTATGTTTTAATAACTGTATATCCTAAATACATAAATGTAGGGACATTTACATTCATTAGCAACTTTATTTTCTCGTGATAACGTTCATTTCGGCACAAAACCGTATACTGAATAATAAATATTTTTTTACAATTTGCTTGCTTATCCACAATAATGGTTAAGAAACTAACACACGTTTAAGTATTACTGCATTTTTCCTGGAAATGACATAGAAATACCCGTATATTGCTCTTATGCCTTAAGGTGTTTAGATGTTTTTATTGATTTATTTTGCATAAAATATCTTTTATCAGATAAAGAACTGCAGTTGACAAAATAAATAAATAAATTTGTTAACGAATATGTTCATTTATATTTAAGACAAAATTCAGACATGATCTTAATATTTGCTCTTAGCAAATGCCTCTTCTTATAAGATATGCAGTTTTTATAACACACTCTTAGGGTATACCCCGACTTTTCTGTAAAACCAAACAACATTTACATGAAGCTTTGTGAATTGAACTTTTTTATCTTCCATAAAATTGATGTTAATTTCTTCAAATTTATCGGAGCTTTTAACAGTTATTAACAAATTTGTCAATATTTTAACTGTATTTTTTTCAACTTGTTTTACTTTAAAAACAATTAATCAATTGCTAACGTTAAAGACAGGATTTATCGTACCAAATGGTTTAGCGGACTTTAAACATTTTTATTTAAAAGGGAGATGCAAACATTGTAATGTAATTTGTGTACGTCTTGGTGTTTTGGGCATATTTCTTGCCTCACAGCTACCGATGATCACAATATTATCAATTTTTCTCCCCCTCCCCCCAAGAATCGTCGATGGATTTTTTAATACATAAAAATACTAAGTAGCTTTCCTTCATAAGGAAAGTCTATGGTTGCGTGTCGTAGACTTACGACATGCAAAAGAACGCCAGATTTAAAAGAAAAGGCTTCTGAACAAAATTTATTTGTCATTTCACGTCCTGATTAGAATGGAACGCTGATAACTAAAACCGTTCAACAGCGTTCTCAAATAAAATAAACATAACCTAACAAATTTACAATATAATATATGTAACATCATTCTAATTAATTACGTTTGTTATATAATTATCAGTTCCTTTTAAACCAATAAAATGTTAACTGTCAAAGCTAACAAACTACTAAAACTAAACAACACATTAATTTAAAATTTATTAATGCAAATTAAATAAATGGCGGAAGAAAGTCCGGAATAAAGACAAATTCCAATGCTTACAACATATCCCATATGGAGATCTCTGAGTCTTAGTAAATGTTTTTCGCATAGACAAATTGAAGTTTGTAGAGATGAAAAAACTTTAGAAAATACACAATACCTTTTCAAACAAGATCTTTTCAAGTACGATGTTTTACATTTCGAAATAAAACATAAAATGAAATGAATTAATGATTGCGCAAACGAGCTCGTAGTCCTTGGCGCCTTAAAGGTATCTGGTATTCAACTTTTCAGGATAAAGAAAAACTCCGAAATACCTTACCCAGATAGCCTGACCTAACTGGATTCTAGCCCATGACCTCCAGATTAGTAGTCGCAAACGCTACCAATAGAACACGGAGGAAGTCTTTAACACATTAAATCATATTCTATTTTGAGAAAAATGACAGGACACAAATGTGTGGTTAGTGCCCGAAGCTTTAGTTCGCATAGCTATTAAGGTTTCAAATTATGGAAATAATTGATCAATTGTAGAACAGTAATAAATAATTACTTTCACAGTTTCATTTTTTAAAAGTTTGGACAGAAGAACAAAATGCCTGATAGTAATATAGAATTTCTGAACTACGGAAAACGCTATTGTATAAACATACATAGAGTAAAAACAGCCAGAGAGATAAACTTGTACCGTTGGTGATTCCTTTCCCATCAGTCATATGTTTGTCAGCGATCAGAAAACCGAACAATACTTTTCTTCGTTCTTGCGCTCTAAATGGCCCACCCATCTGAAATCCATTTCCTTCAAATGATGTAATAATCGATTCGATATCAACGCCATCTTGTGACTGAGTCCGTAAAAATGAAACATGGACTATCAATCATATTTCACCGCCCTGCTCGCAAAGAGAGGAAAATGGTAGTTTTGGTAAAGAATTGGAACACATTGAACGGCTGCGAGGGGAAAGATATTTCTGTCTTTGAAAGCGGCGATGACAAAGAGATCAAACGCAGCTGAGAATAATGTCGCACGTCGAGATTTCCATATAAAAGTGCTGCTTTGAAACGGAAGAACTAGTCTGCCTTTCGAATACTTTGCACATACAGCTGAGAGACTATTTCGCGGTCAGCACCGCCACTGAGTTGGGGCGCGCCTTTACGACAAATATTATGTCATTTGTCTGCTGTTTTATTCTAATGTTAATTTTATGCAATGCTTGTTTCCCTGTGTCTACCACAATTCTCTCCACTGTGAATTTTGGCCTTAGGACATTGTGGAATTTTCATTTAGTTAAAGAGAGGGCGATTCTCTTGCTACGGGCTTCACTCTATTTATGTTATTTAGATAATGTCTTGCCAATTTATATACGCGTACCTTCAAGGACCTGCCCATAATATGTGCTGAAGATATTCTCCTATATCCAAATTCTAGAATACTTCTCCCAAAGTGGTGACGTCAATTGCTTCAATCTCTTTAGCTTCTTTCTTTGAGTTGTTCAATTGTGCGTATTTTTGTAAGTTTTTCCCTTCAATACTCCCTCCCAAAAAAGAAGTCGGGAAGCATTAGATTGGGAGGTCTCGGTGATAAAAAGTTTGAGACAATTCGGTCTCAAAAACAAATAAATAAATAAATAAACAAATAAATAACAATAAATACATTGCTCTGATGGTGGTATTTGAAGTGTGAGATGTTACACCGTCTTGTTGGTAATATTACTTTATTAGTTCATCACCCTACAACTGTCAAACTTATTGAACATTTGCAGGTAGACTTTCGATGTATCGGTTTGTTAAAAATGGGGATTGGGCTACAATTCGTCCACGAGACACGTCACACCATATTCCGACTTTCTGTGATTGCAATAGCATGCATAGCATGAGAATTTTCTATCGCCTATCTGCACGTGTTTTCGTTCAGATTAAACCATACTTTATTAGGTATAAACTAAGTGGCGTCTAAAATTCTTGAATTCTGTGTAAGAACATCTCTAAACTATAAACCAAACCGAACATTTTTAGTAGTCCGTCGCATTAAATTTTGCTTTTTTTTTTTCAATCTAATTGACACCTGGATTAGGCAGTTCAGTAGTAACCGGATTTTCATGACCTAAAACGTTAGAAATATGCAAACACTTATGACTTAAAAACTGCGAAAATATGAGAATAGTGTGACATAAAACATTTCTGACACATTTTCAAATTCTTGCCTTTTTAAATTAAAATCTTATTGAATAGTTTAAAAATATGAATCTTTATTATTAAATTTGTATTTATTTAATAAATAAAGAGATAACATTCAACACTGCATACAAAGAAAGAAATATTACATGATAGACGGTCATAGAGAATTGCAGTAACAAATCACATTCATTTTGAAATGTTCAAACAAAAATGATATATTGTCATTTAGTAGTATTGACTTTTATCGGGAAAAACTCTGATCAACAGCACAAGATGTTGTTTGAAATAGTGGAACGATTACTGTTGAACTTAGGGTATGTTGCCGGCTTAGCATTCAGAATGCCATCAATCTTGCAGAGTCATCCGTCCCAGCATCACATTCACCAACTTAACCACGTGTAGCATTTAACTCGTTTTGCACAAGTTGAAGACTGTCACATAGTTTAACACCTGTTTCTTCTAATTGTGTGATTTGTTGATATTGTGCTAAAATTTGATTTGATGTCCTTGGTCAATGTGGTATTTGAAAACAACGCCTCGGCAATTTTCATGGAAGAGAAGAACATTCTGAGAAATTAATGCAATAATGCAAATTGTAAAAATTACAAATAACTAAAAAACAAAATACGCCAAAATATGACATTATATGGCCATGAAAAGATGTAGTTATATCAGAAGGTGAAATAACGCTTATTTTAAGTTTACGATAGATATAACAAAAAGGAATAAGTATGAAATGTCATAAAAATCCGGGCCCTAGAAATTAGTCTCTTAGAAAGTCTTCGTAATGATTTTGATGGTCACGCAAATAATTGTTTCTTTGTTATTTATTGTTCCTTCAGGCAATTTACGAAGTCCCTTGAACGACCAGAACGCTCTCTGTTGTCTCTATTTAACCAATTTCTGGATAGAACTACTTGATGTCTGTCACCAAATTCAGTCGAAAATGCCGCTGGCACGCTTTTAATGAATTTCTTGGCCAATATTTACGCAATGAGGATACGTACTGTCCGATTATATACATTGTTTATTACACAAATGTCGAGTCAATACTGCTGAGATGTCGTGACGCGGAACATTGACAAATGAAGGTCACGAATCGATTATATCGCGGGGCTTTCCATGCTGTTTTGCTTCGTTGAAAGTGAATGTGTGTACATAAAATTGCAAGTCATTGCCTAAATAACAAAATCCTCCTATATAATCATTGCAGGTCAAATCGCAGAATTGGAACAATTATTTACCTCCATATCTCCAATTCAATTTTTATTTCTTTGTTTTTATTTTAATAATTCTATAAGTTCAATAAACTAAAATATGTGGGTTTATTTCCTCTTAAGCTCCCAAGTTTTAGAAATATTGCATATAGAATTGGTTAAAATAACGCACGCTGCAAAATATTAAGTATTATATTTCTGTGTAGATTCATATTACATTTTATGAAAAGCACACATTAAAGCTTAAAAACAGTTTTATTTTAGATTTTTAATAACAGTTTTTGATATATTTATTTAAAATATTTTTACGATTCCATTTTTGAAATAAAATCGATGTATTAAAATGTTCGAAGAAAAAAAACCTGCTTTGTGTGCTAAAATGATCTAAATAACTCCAGAAAAACACAGAATGGGATCACCATTAGTTAAAAGGAAATGAAATTAAAAGCAGCGATGAACTTCGGAATAATTGTCCTGGAGCTGGGTGTTCGTCGGTGATTGTGACTTTAAACGATCCATGAATTTTGCAACACAAATTAAAGTCACTCAGCGGAGCAATGCTAACTTACACATGTATTCCCGCATTATTATATCTTTAAATACAGTTTAATTTTGCATTTTATATAACCATTTCCATTCACGAAACTTTACATTTTCACTAGCCTACCTTGTTGTTGGAAAGAAAGTCCTTTTCATTAAAGCTTCAGTTTTTGACAACAAAATGAAGTATGCCAGTTATTGGATTGATTCTAATATCACACCTGCAAATTTTCAGTTTGGTTTTTTGTACCTTATTACTGGACTGGACTGGACTGCCGCACTTCAGCCTTGCCTACGCACCTAATGGGACACTTCTGGGAGGAGTGAATGAGGTGAGGGAGACACATAGCTGCGACTGCGCAGGCGTAGACGGGATCAGAATATCCCGACGTCCGTGGAGCTTCCTCCCAAAGGGTTCGAGCCCCTCAGAGGATTCGCTTCCGTACCAGACTCCAGGACAGAAACCTTTCCAAAGCGCAAGCACTTTCTCTGGCACTTTCGACCCTGTAACGAACGAAAGGTATGAAATGACGTGAAATGAGAGAGAGGAGCATTTGTGGAAAGTAAAGACCCATCCCAGCTTTGGCCTAAGCGATCAGAGGAAACCACGAAGAAAGCCAAAGTCAGAATTACCGGTCCAAAGGGACTTGATACCGGGACTTTGCGAATGCGAGTTCCAGCCGTTACCGCCTGAGCTACCGGGCTCGTCAAGGATATAAAACTCTAAATATGTGCCACTTTTATGGACATTTCTGGATTAAGAAGATTGCATAGCAAAGAATAATGGGTTTAATTCTCTTTTCATTCTAAATAAATTCCAACTGAGGGGTGGGGGGGAAGTAATAAGCTCTGTGTATTAAATGTTAAAAACAATGATTTCAACATTCTTAACAAAATCACTTACTTTTTAGGCATTCTTAGAAGAAGAAAGACTATTATTTGTTAGGAATGCTTTATTTATTTTTGAAACAAGCAATTGCAACAGAAAAAGAACTAAATATTTTAAAAACAGCTTTTAAAAACTTATTTTGTTAGATTTAATTTTAAAATTCCCAATAATAGTTTGCTCTTAGCAACCAAAATTCCATTAAACCAAAAAGTGTTCTACTTGTGTTTATGAAAACACTACCTGGCCCTTCATCTGGTGCAATACTTTTGGTGTCGACTGTATACCACTTAGCGAAACTTCAAGACCATTGGAAAGAAGCATCTCCTCCGTCGGAATAATTCATTATTCTAATATGAAACTTGAATTACAAAACTTAATTATAATGCAAATTTTACCAGAGGCCGAAAACGCGCTGGGAGTTTTCCTGGGCAGTATTATAATCCATCAACAGCAAGGATTATCATCATCATCGCAAGCATGTGGGTTCTTGTGCAAAGAAATCTTCACGTAACGTGTATTTTATACACCGTGAGATTCCCAAGCCAATGCAAGAGAAAAGAGAGAGGTCACATGGAAATCCGCCCCCATCCCTTCGCTCTTCTTCTTTTTTTTTCCCCTAAAATAAAAAGCAGAGATTTCCCTCCTATGAAAAAACAACAACGCTTATATATATATAGTTAGTGCCTACTTTTCTAGCATCTCGAGAATAAAACGTTCAGCGGAGCGAGCAGAATTTCAATTTAACACAAAAAAAAGAAGAAAAAAAACGATAATATAAAAAAGCCTTTAATAAGCGTGCAAACCGTATGGAAATGACATCAAAAACAGTTTTATTCACGCCCCGCTAAACTTTGCTATCAAAGTTAATGCGTAGTGTAGAATAAAAAGTGTGAGTTTTATTATTATATTTTTTATTTTTATTTTCTGCTCCGGTGTGCTTTGGTAGAATCTGACAAAACGCGATTTATACCGTTATTTATATGTGTCAAAACAATTAAGGGATGGAAATACTAACTGAGTCCAAAAGGAGGGAGGAGAGGATGACCAGCGGCTACCTAGCGCAACGTAGTAGGTGCTTCTCGGAAATGAGAATCCGAATGGCGCTTTAAATTTATAATATTTTTCTTTTTAATATTCTTTCTGCTCTTCTGGAGCGAGCCACACATATTGCGTAGCATGACCCGGAGCTGTATTCACTGTATGGATCTTCTATACAATATTAACTTGCTTTTATATTTATTTAATTAAAATTACACAACACGTTTTTAACTTAAAATTTCCTCGGGCATTCGTTTCGCTCGGTTACTGAGCAAGCATTGCGATAGAAAACAAGCAAATAAAATATCGGTCCTGTAGAGCACGCATTTTAGCGCGAATATTATTAATATATAAATTTATTTTGAGCAATAAGACCAAACGAATGTGAATGGTCGGTTGCTATGCATGAAGCGCCAGACCTATGCTGGCCAATCTACAAATTAGTATACTGCCTTGAACAAAATAATATACAGTGTGTAACAGAACACTGAGGGTTGACAGGCCACACAGAGGGAATACTTAGTTTTAATCAAGGAACACATTACTTGTCTATTTTCAAAACTCCCTTATCTCTAATTTGATTAAACATTAATTATAAATTAAGATTTGTATAGTTTTAATAGCGGATTGATTGGTATTAATGCTTAACACTTCCTCTTTCCAGTGAAGAATGAACAAGGAAACTAAGGGTTATTTCCAATATCCACTATTTTATATGAATTACAAAGTAACAGAATTTCACGGTACAAGAAAGCATAGTTTAGTTAGTAAACGTGTTACATTGGATTGTCTTGATAGCTTTGTTAAAAAGTGTAGTCTAGAAAAGGAAGAAAGAAGAAACGAAATAAAACTAAAGAAAATAAATAAACTAAAAAACACAACGTAATTGCCATTTAAACCTCTACATTTTGTCGTACAAGTTACTACATTCACAATAGTGCACATATACAGGATGTAAAATAAGGTACAGCCAAACTTTCAGGACACATTCCTCATACGTAGAAGAAGAAAATATGTTATATGAGCATTGGTCTGGAAACGCTTTATCTCCATGTTAGAACTCATGCTCTACAATTTTCATAGGGAACACACAGGAACAGAACGTACCCACATATCACACAAAACTCTTTCTTACATGAAATGTTCAAAAAGTCCTCCGCTAGCACATCGATACACGCATCAACCCGCTGCCATTGAATCCCTGATGCTGATACTGATGTATCCCTGGAGAATTGCGTATTGTTCGCAGTCTTCCATAATATGAGCGCGAAGATTCTCTGTATTCTTGCATACCGGAGTTGGGTACACAAAATATTTCAAATGCCCCCACAATAAAAGTCTAGTGGGTTTAGGTCCGCAGAACGTCAAGCGTGGAGGCCAGGGAAATGGTCCACCTGTACCTATCCATCTGTCAGAATCTGTTTTTTCGAAGCCGATGGACATTAACACTGAAATGAGAAGGAGCTCCACCGTGCATAAAGTACATGTTTCGTCGCACTAGTAATGACATCTTCTAGCAGAACAGGTGGAGCATTCTCTAAGAAAGCATGATACGTTTGTTCGTTGAGCCTAGGTGGTAGACCACGAGGTCCTAACAAACAGTCAGCAACAATGCCGGCCTAAACATTGACAGAAAATCTTCGTTGGTGATTCAACATTTGCGACTGCCCATAAGTGCTGAGTGTGAAAATTTACAATCTGATCACGTTGAAACGATGCCTCATTCGTAAACAGCACAGTTGTACTAAAATCAGGTGACACCTTACTGAATAAATCACTCGCAGAACCCGTGCAGGAAAATCAGCTGCTGAAGTGCTTGCATACACTGTAAATGGTTTGGGTACAGAAGGTTCTCATGTAATACTTTCCAGACAGTCATGTCGTCAACATTGTTTGTTGCAGCTAATTGTCTTATGCTGACACTAGGGTTGTCATCAACTGCATGAAGAATTGTCATCTTCAATTGAGGTCTCCTCGTCCTTCCAGTCGCGAGTAGCAGGCTTAAACGTTCCATGCTCACTAGGAGGACGATCTACTGCTTCTAACGTCTTCCTGTGGGGGAACCTTCGTTCCGGAATCTCTCACGATAAAACATTAAGCGGAACGGACATTACCGTATGTTGATCTATACATCAAATGAGCATCTGCCACTCCGCATTTGTGTACACTTTCATTGCACTGTACCGGAAACCAAGTCCGTGTTCAACACTAAACATTGATGCTACGTGTGATAGTAAGGCAATGAAGTGACTCCACATCAACGTTATCTTCGTTCAAATGAAACACAAAACACTGGCGGTGAAGCTAAGAATTACAACTTAACCGGACGTAACCAAGAAGACACTTTGAACATTTCATTTAAGAAAGAGTTTAATGTGAATATGCTGGTATGTTCTGTTCCTGTGTGTTTTCCATGATTAATATACTTTGAAGAGTTGTAGTAAATGAGTTCTAACTTGGAAACAAAGTGTTTCCAGACCCATAACACTCTTCTTCTACATGTCCTGCAAGTTTGGCCATACCTTGTTTCTTCTTGCTTGTGTAGAATTCCAACTGTAGTTCATCCAATATCCCGCTCGAAATATGGTTACAATTCAAAGGCATTTCAGTGTACTTGATATATTTTCATTCTGTAATCTTCTCTATTTCATCTAAAATTCTACTAGACAGATTCATTATAACTCATGTTTCCATTCTTCCAGATGCCAACTTGAGAAAAATAGGATACAGAAATGTTCTAAAGCATAATTTTGAATTGGAGGGGAAATGTTAATTGGGGATTCATTCTCATGCTTAAAGACGTATTGTGTACATACGTGAAAAGTTATAGATAACAGAATCGCATAATTGTTGTTCAAACAATCGAGAGAATGCATTCGCTTGCGGACTTGGGCATTACAAAATTGTGGGGTCTATATAATAAATATATAGAGGACGTAAATAACTAAATTAAAAACTACAACATAGATTTTGGCAGTGAAAAAAAAAATAGTCGGATTAAAATATAATGTTGGTGTTCCCCAAAAGTATAATTTAAAAAACAGAAAATTTGCTTATTATACGACTCCAAGAAACTGTCAACTTATGCATCACAATCAAGTATGATAAGGTAAAGAATGTTTCTAAACTTCTTGAGAAGCATTACAATAGTGACTGAAGACAGTTTCAGACTCTTCAACTGTGTGTTAAAATTGATACACAACAAAATTAAAATTATGAAGTAGAGAGAAATGGAGTCATTTTATGATTTACAAGAAGAATTTTATTTATTGATATAACACAAAGTGGGTGTCTTTAAATTTTTATATAATGTAAATTTGCCTCTATCTTAGAGACTTTCACGTGACATTCATTGCTGATAAATAATTTTGTACCACTGGTATATAATAAGAGCATTTAAATGTGTTTAAGGGGAGTATGAAAGGCCTGTCCTTTAATGTTAAATTTACCAACTTCAGTTCCCATTTTATCAAGGAGTGTTAAATCTAAAAAGTTATATTTTTACAGCATACAGATACATAATAAACATTTTCTGATGTATTTTTATTATTATACTATGAATCTGAAGCAAATTACAAATTATTTTCACTTGTTTGCTCTTTTCTATTTTTTACCCAACATTTTATTTGTTAATTTTTTTACATGTCACATTTTGTCCTAGCTCTACCATAACAGATCCACATCATCACAAAAATATCATGAATATGTGGTAAAAATTTAAAAGTAATACCTTATACAAATTCTTGAAAAATGGAAAATTTGTGCAAAAAATATTAATAATAAAATGCAGTTTTTCAATAAATGAAGCTAAAATGTTTTTACAGGAAAATTAACTTTTTGAGGGAAACCCCAGCTAAAACCCTCCAACAATGATATAGTGGAAACAAACGCTGCCAATTTATGAAATACAACATTTTTTTCTATCATTCAAAACAAATCGCAGCCTTCTAGAGCAAATTATTCCTGAGATAGAATTTTAACTGAACTAGAGCTCGCGAAATAATAATAAAAAAATAAAAAAAAAAAAAAAAAAAAAAAAGCCTTCTGCAGTGACACAAATAAAATTTAATAAAACACTTGTAAACAAAGAATATTAATGAATATCATATCAAAACAACAGAAAATTAAAATGATACAATAGACAAAAATATTATTTTTCACCTCCCTGTCCTTTAATACTTCCCTTAAATATATTAATGTATAATAAAAATTAATTGAATAAATTTCCATCTCCATTATGAATTTTCAAACCTTTTACTATCTCCAGAATTAAAACATAATTTCTGAAGAGACGCACAAACCTTTTTTTGTTCTCCCCAAATTACACATAATAATAATAATAATAATAATAATAATAATAATAATAATAATAATAATAATAATAATAATAATAACCCGTCTACAAACACACAGGCCAAAAATAATGAAATCTGCCCGTAATTAGGTTTTTATAAATTTTCTTGATTCCTGAACAATTTTGATTTTCGGAGATGGAAGTTTTGAAGACAGATGGCTCATGAGACATGCATGAAGTATGCTACAAAGTCTATCTTGCCCTGATGTAGAAATTTATTGTTGGTCTGTATTTGCGCATTCAATCTGTAACACTGCAGTCGTACGTAGATATATTTCTCTGTGTTAATGCAAAACACTGCCGACCTGATCGAAAATGTACCACTTACTGTGCGTGATTCCAGCATGTTGGAGCTACACCGCACTTCAGCAATGATGAGCGCACATGCAGGGGTTTCAAAAAGATTGTCAGATTGTGAATTTCTTATGAGTTCTTATGAAATGACCATGCAGCTATTATCGTTGTACGGATGGATAGGGAAACGGTTAAAATTGTGTTCTTTGCTATGCACCATTCAGTAGTCACGGTTTTTTGCCTCCAGGTGTCAGTGTTTGCAAGGAGGAATAAGGAGAAAACATTTTGTAATCTCGAATATCATCCATTTCGGTTCATTAACATAGTCCAGCGTCACTTTCTCACGGAATTTGAAAATGATTCTTCCTCAGGCAATTTCATTCCAGATGGTATGCGCAGTTTATCATGACGTGATGTTTCTGTAAAGGAAAAGACACCGGGAGTTTGTATATCGGACGAAAGTGTGAACTAGGTCACAGGAGCAAAGCAACACAGCCTTAGGAAATCAAATGAAAGGGGCAGCAGGGAATTGGACATAGAGCAGGACTGAGTTTGGCGTCTAATACGAAAGCGCCTTAGAGCCTTGGGCTGCATCAAGCACAGACCACGACGAGAGGCTTTTTCCAATGCACTGCAGCTGCGGATGGGAGACGGCGGTTTGAGACAAAGTGATTATAGTGATGAATCAACCTTTAATTTAAGAGGAAAAGTCAACAAGCAAAATTGTTCGCATATGCGGAACAGAAAATCCGTATTGTTATGCTGAACACGAGCGGGACTCTCGCTGTTTCCCGGCTTTCTTTGCCGAAAGGGCAGGAACGGAAATGGTTTACCTGGATATGATCACTGAACCACAACTGAACGAGGACAGAGATGATTTCATATTGAAAGAAGATGGCGATGCACTTCATTTCCGTCGGGAGGTCAAGGGTGTTTTAAACCATCACTTAGGACGTGGGACCGCCTCTGATCAGATACTCCTGTCTTAGCCATCTGGGTCACTGGACGTAACCCTTCTGTGGGGTTACGTAAAGGACCAAGTTTTTCTCCCTCGTCTAGTTGCCACTTATCTGGATATGAAGGTGCATATCGGATTGATATCTGCAGAGTGACAGAATGACGTTGATCATTTGTAATGCATGTAAACATTTTTAGCTGTATTATGCAATAAAAACATTCACACATTTATCTTCATTGTACTATGTGCAATGATTTTTCGGAAACCCAACAATTATTTTGGAAAACTCTGTATTTAATATTGGATAGGAACAGCCGGACCTACTGCGTGGCCAGCGCGATCACGTTGATTTTTTTCTTTGGTGACCTCTACGTCACCTCAACTGACCACGGAGCAGAACTGATTGGCGGCATAAAAGTTCAATTATAAATTTTCAATTGTAGAAAAACAATGTTAGAAAGTTACATGGTAATTGTATTTCATTTCTGTAAAACATTTTACCGGATGTACAACTAACTCCCTTGCGAACACATTTCCCTTTAAAAAAAAATGATCTTTTCTGTTTGATTACCTATTCTTCAAAGTTTGTGAATGATGTCTTTTACATACCGTATAAAAATAGTTATAAAGATATATGATTAGCTGAAAAATGTTTTCTTTAAGGTTTCTTGTTTTAATGCGATGCGTTTATTTCATATTTACAAAAATGAACAATTTTAAAGAACAAAAACCCGAAAAGGACAATGCTTTAAAACAGTTGATAGTATAGCTAATAATTCATATTCAGTAAACAAGTATGATTCATACAATACAGAGTGATCCGTGTAGGTATGGATAATATTGAATATTACTATTTTTTTAATAGTGTTTAACGCCCGTTTTTACTACTGAGGCACCACAGCGGTGGACACTGGTGATACATGAGATGAAATGATAAATTAATTGGGAAAGGACATTTTTATAGGAAGGAAACGTTCCAGGCCTAAGTTTAGGGTACCTCCCCGGCATTTGCCAGTTATGAGGACTGAGGAAAACCTGGAAAAAAAAACCCAGTCAGGGAGGACGGTCCTGGCGGTATTCGAACCCCAGACCTCCCGCTCACGAGTTCGTGCCTTAACGACCTCGGCCACCCGTGACGGTGAATATTACTATAAAAGCTAATATGCTAGCAAGAATCATTTCTTGCTGGTAATATTTTGCTTAAAAGATGGAAGTTTCCATACATTGCAAGAATGAAAACCAACAATGCATAATGACAAATGAAAATCGTAGTGAATGAAATGACTATAACAGATCAACAGCGAGCGCAATGCGTTCTTTGATATGCTAAATTTGAGAGTGTTAAAACATTTCGACGTGAGTATGGTGTGCGTAATGTACCTAAATAAGATTCCATAACGTTGTGGTATCGAACGTTTGTAGAAACTGTTTTTGTGTTGTAAAACATGCAGGAGATCGCAGGCGAAACCCAGTACAACAACCAGCTATCTCTGAAGCCATGACAAGAGGCTCTAAATTAAAGACGAATGTCAGCAGAGATGAATGTACCAAATATGTCCTATCAGTGTTCGAAAGTACCTGAAACTGTGCCGATATCACTTACAATGTCTAAAAGCCTTACGCGATGAGGGCTCAATTTTGCATCCATGATATCTCAACGGATTGAAAATGACAACGGCTTCTTAAACAAATGACTGTTACAGACATGTCAACCGGAGGTTAAACACTCACAACTGCATTATTTAGACAAGGGAAAATTCACATGTCTCTACGAGCTTAAAAGATCAAATCTAAAAGTTAACGTATGGTTTGGAGTTTTTTTTTTTTTTTTTGAGTAGTGTTTAACGCCCGTTTTTACTACTGAGGCACCACAGGCGGTGATGGTTTGGAGTGAGCAGCAATAAAGTGTATGGAACATTCTTTACATGCGCTGAATTGCATCACTGTTATGAGTAGTGCCGAGTGGTAATCGGGTCACGTAGCGTTCTGAGAAATCTGCCATCTTTGAATGTTGTATACACAAATTTTGAAAATACAAAGTTCAGTAGTACATGTTTTACAATCATTTTATTTTACCCATACCCAAACGATCACCCTGTATAACATTTCAACAGAGACATGAATCAAGTTATTCATGTTTAACTAACCTATTCCCGTAAAACAATAAGAGTAAAAATATTGACTGATTACTCTCTCTGACAAATTGTTTAAGTGTATCAATGTTTATATGTTTTATCATCAACTAGGTACTATAATAATAATTGCGTTGACTTATAGTTGAATAAACGCGACTCTTGTTGTGATCGTACGGAGCAGAACGAGAAATTAGCTGTACTTCTTTGATTTGTGAGTGCTGGAGGTGGAAAGTACATAAATGGACTCTGTTTCTATGTATGGAACTGCTTTGTTTCTATACCTAGGTTTTACCCTAGAGTACAGATTTAAAAACCATATTTATTGTGTTAACAATTTGCAAGTTTGTATATTTTTAACTTACATCAACTTGGGGAAAATCGTTCAAATATGTATAAAATATACTTTCAACTAATCTTGTAAATTAAAGCTGTGTGTTACAAATCGTTGTGTTTGTCAGGGCATGAACTTTAAAATGAGTTACTGTTCAGATTTCTATTTTAAGGAGTTTGAGAGCTAAATATAATTTAAAAAATACAAATTTGATAAAATAGTAATTTTGGGGAATTTTTTCATTAAATCTATTAAACATGGGAATGTCATATTTCACAAAATCATTCATATATATACTTTCCTACACATGTTTGTGCTTCTCTCCACACACACACACATTCACGCTTCAACCTAATTATGGTAATTTTGTAGATGTCTCATTAAACTTTACATTAAATACGTGTAAACTAGAAATAGCCATTTTTGATCATCTGCGTTGTATGCTTAACTTTAACCCCATTTTTTTATTTTTATATTCTTATCACATGATACATAGCTTATTGTTTTGCACTCATTTATTTAATATAATTGTTTTATCCACAAGATCTATGTAAATTAGTTTCAAGCTCTTCTTTATAACACATCATTATGATATGATTTTTTATATTATACTGTCTGGAATCAGAATTCTAGTTCTATGTATAACTGTCTTATGTTATTGCCAACACTTTCTGTAGCTATATTAATAATTTATAAGTACAAAATATCAATGTATATAAATTTGCACCCGAACTAGAGCTTTTCCTCTTTTGGGGATGGAAGTCACTTATTGCAATTTTTATGTATGTATTTAAATAAATAAAATAAATAAGATATGTTGAAGTATAAATAATAAATTAACATTTTAAAACTGTGAAGTCAGTGGTTTTAATTTTTCGTTCAGTTCCGCACGGATTCTCCTTTGTTCAACTATTCCAAACAAGAATTCTTTAATCATTCTTAACGATCTTTAAAGAACAAAATAATCACTTATGATATTAGGATTACATTAGTATCGTTTGTCAGATTAATGTTGTTTATATGTCATTAATATGATTGTTAACTGTTAAAGTATCTACTGCAACAGGTGTTTATATAGAGAAAACATTTCAGATATTTACATTTGGTAACTATGCTGATTTTTTGAAGTGTAGTAAATCAAGTTATTCAGGTTAATTTTGAGAAAAATAGCTTTATATCTACGAATTGAAATTGGTTTTATATTCTGTTGTTATGAGTTCATAGAGGAAGGATTCAAGGAAATTATAAGAACATTTGGGATAGTGATACAGTGTCTGGAGTTCAAAAGATAATACACAGGTACAGATATTGTACAAGTTCACAAAATCATGCCACACAGCAACTAAAACTGGTACAAAATCTGAAGTCCAATAAAAGTAAGAATGTCTTGAAACGTCGTTTTCAGGAAGTTCAACAATGCAGATGACTTAGTATATTTATTAGGGCTGTTCGGAAATGATCTGAAAGCTCGAATATCCCCTCCCCCAAAACATCAGTTTCTCAATAAAAATTAACATGAAAATCGTGTAAATTGGTGTAAAAATTATAAACCATGGACCAATATCTGAATGAAAATGATATGAAGCGATTAAACTAGAATTTCTATCTTTGGAAGATGAACTCAAATATGTTCGCCACTAAAGGAAAAACTTTCATTTCTGAGTGCCTCAACTTGAATTCTTATTAAATTAAATATTAAGTAAATAATCTTATAATATTTTCTAAACAGCGATATACAAAAATATAAATCCTAAAGCACAAAATATTCGTTTTCTGTTATGATCTAGAGGTGCATGTCCACGAATAAAGTAATAAAGTACGGCGACTTCGAACCTTCATTGTGGAAAAATACAACAAGATATTCTGGAAGCGAATCATCCATTGTCGATTTACAGCTAAATCGTGTTTTTTTTTTAAATAGTGTTTAACGCCAATTATACCGCTGAAACATCACAGGTGGTGGCCACATGAGATGAAATGATAAAATGGGAAAGGACTTGTTGTTAGGAACTAAAAATTGCGGGATTAAATTTAGCATAAATTCCCGGCATTTGCTATTTATGAGGACTGAGGAAGAACCTGGAAAATCCTCAAGCATGGAGATCAGCCCTGGCAGGAATCCCAGACCTTCCGAATCCTTGTCTTACTACCTCGGCCACCCATGGGGGTGCCAAATTTTTATGACTTTGCATTTCAACAGGATAGCACAAAATGTCACACTGCCACAATTCCATGCACCGGTTTGAAGAGAAAAGAATGAAGGTGTTAAAAGTAGTCTGGGAGTTGTTCAGACCCTAATCGGTGCAAGTTGGTAGAAGCCTTTCTCCACAGCTGAACTTCGAGTCTTCAGCACAGAACTACAAGGTCTACTGTTGCTGCTGTTACCCCACAAAGTACTTACTGCATACAGGTGAATGAAAAAAAAAAAAAAAAAAAAGAGAGAAACACGAAAGTGGTTAATATTTATTTTTTATTATATATTATTTATAAACTATAGATACTGTCCCACAACTAATGTCAATTTTTAAGTAACACTTTATTTGACAAGAAATTAAACTAATGTTCAAAGTAAATGCCATTAGATTCTATAGTCTTAAGTCACCTTTAAGTGAGGTTTGTTATCCCTCGGCACTACCAATTTCTGGATTTTGATGCGAAGCATTCGGTTATACTCATTTCCATGGTTTCAATATTTTCGAAATGGGTCATGGATCGAAAGAGATGGCAATCTGAAGGCTCAAGGCTATATGCTGGTGTGGTATAAGTTTGTTCTCTTCCAGTTCCTGAAATTTTCCCAAGGTTATTCGAGCAGTATGGGATCTTGCAAGAGAAATCTAATTCCATTAACTAATGCTGGGTATCTCTTGTCTCAAAATTTCACGACCTTGTTCCATTTGTTGAGAATAAACATTCGAATCGACTGCACGCTCGTTTGGAACAAACTTTCAATCAATCGCTCCTGCAAATTTCACATTACATTACTTTGGAGCCGAACTGAGTTTGTTAGCGATGACGTTGGCCCTGTTTCGAAGTATCAGAATTGCGATAATATACTCATTTTTCATCACATATGACAGTTTTCCTGATAAATAGCAAATCACTCAAGGGATATGCGATAATTTGACGACAAATATTCACTCTGCGTTGGACCTGCCCAGGTGTCAATTAACGAGGTGCAGATTTATAGCTTCTGTATGCTTTTTAAGGGTCTTAGTGTGGCAATGTATGGTATCTTTTGATGCGCCAAGTTCTTCTGACAGCCTATGAGTCAAAACTCTGTGTGTATTCTCAATATTCTATTCCAGGACAGGTAAAACTTTGCTTTCTTCTCCATTATTGAAATGCTGGAGCAATCGTTGTACCTTCTCTCTCCAGTTCATAATTGTGCTCCAGTAGTGCCTTAGAAAGACTCTAATCTCAAACTTTGTTACCTCCGTTTTATGATTATGTATTAACAAATGACGATTACCCATGTTCACAATAAACACAATAACCATGGCATTCTGTAAATAACATTTCCAAACAAAAGAAAACCATTAAAATCGAACAAAACACCTAACTGAAAAACCATCATTTTTAATGAGACAATCTTATACAGGTGTCCAATTTATTTTGGATAAACAAGATAAATGGGACACCCGGTAGAATAGAAAACACCTAATGTTTTTAGTCATTATGAGCATTTTAAATTGTACCAAGAATAAGTTACGATAATTTCCACAGTTTCGTGTTCATAACCTGTGTGTCAGTCGTCGAATTGCCTAGCCAGTTCCTTCCTATTCACACATTTTTATATTAGAAGAATAATAAGGTACTAAACTGTCTGCTGATTATTAGCAATTTTACATTTTTGAGAAAAATATGAAACAAATATTGTTAAAATTTTATGAAATCAAAATGATGTGGAAGTGTGTTTAATTCTGAGAATATTCACTGGTGTAACGCAGAAGAGTGTAATGTTGGATGTTAAACAGAAAGCAAGAGATGTCAAGGAATGACCACGTCTGAAGCTCATTCTGTTTACGGTCACAAGGATAATTAGAAACGACACCATAAATTAATTTTTTTGGTAGGCGGACATCTTGCTTATAAATCTTGTTTATGGAACCTGCTCCATGCAATTAAACACGCCTGTATTCAGGAATGAGCGAAACTTCGAGGTGAGGGGTTATCCTTACTTAAAATCTGTAACGTTTCTCAATACGTCGAGACCAGGGATAAAACCGATGCTGTGGTCAATCACAAACATCGATCTCTCAGGAAGGGTATAACTGCTGTAAGGAGCGCTGAAGCATTAGAACGGATCTAGTTCTCTGCCCGTATCTTTCCTCTCTTCTTTGTCTATAGCCTGAATTTAATGTGTACTCCTAAGATAATTTATTTGCAATAGTCAGATACACAGAAAAGAATTCTATTTACACAGGTTCTAGTATTTAGTATGAACGCCAGTCTGCCCTTTATTAAGGCGTCATACTCTATTAGCCGTGCTCATTATTGCAGGCCTGCACATTGATTTAATTTCGGTATTATTATGCACAGTATATAACATGCAACTTATAAAGACTTATTTGATTTCCTAATCTTCACACATTTCTTCAGACAGACTCAATTGGGTTAGTGTTTGAACTGTTATTAAATGACTCCAACACTGGTATACTTCATTAAATTAGTGTCACACATTTTTGTTCTATGGCATGGTGCACCATCTTGCACGAAAAATCCCGCTAATCCTTGGCATATTGTAGGCATCATACGGTCTTCTATCACATCCCGTATTTGTATTCGTTTACCGCCGTGATATAATTATACTAGATTATATGTCGCTCCAGTCATCACTATGGCTGAATGCTTCCTAGAGCCTTCGACAAACATGCTGGATGATACATCCTACTATACAATGCTATCACTAGCTTTCTACCGCGATTTCCTGCCCGGTTTATTTATTTGTTTATTTTTTAGTAAATCCATTATGTAGCTTGCAATTATTTGCAAATTTGCACTAATTTCGATTGCACTTATGTTCCAAATCTCCAAAGTATGAGAATTTGAGTCATGTTTCTCTGTGCATTGTCTTTAGCTTTGTTCATTTTTGTTGCAATTAAGGTTCCTTACAATTGCCAATGATGCAACCCCCTCAATCCTATTATTGTCTACCATAAGGATTAGCCAGAACTCCCTTATCTTCAAACACTGGTCACAAGGAAAATATCTGACGAGGAATTCTGCTGTTCGGTTAAGAATTACAATGAAATATAAAGAAGAAGAAAACATTGTGTGTATTCATACATCTGCTTCTATAAGCCGAGATCTTTAATAAAACACAGAGTATAGATATCAAGGGATTAATGCCTAGTACCAACACAAAAATGGTGTTTCATTTCACGAAAGTATGAAAATGTCAAAATTGTTAATATGATTTGTCACAAGAAAATGAGTGTCTTTTACGTTTTTTTTTTATGCTGAACTGAAATATATGATCAGACTTTTTTCAATAGGAATTTTTTGTGACAGCTACTAGGTATTAGTATCATGAGAAGTTTATACCGTTAGTAACGATATTCAAGTTTGTTCAGGCCATGGCGTGTAGAGATACGTTACACCTTTTGTTGGTAGGGGCCTATGTGAACTAGTAGTGAATCTGTTAGTACGTATTTCTTTCTCAGGATCCTCATAAGTAGAAGGCTTCCTCAACTCTCCCAACTTTTGATACTCCGGAACCAAAATCATGGATGCAGTCACACTCGTTCACAGATGAGACAAGCGACACTTCCAAACAGACGTTTTCTCATATTTTCCTTTACAGTTGGAAACAGGGAGTCAGACTGTTTGGTGGATGGTTCACCATTGTCACTTCAGATTCATGCCGAAATGCCAAACGGGGTGCGCAGAGGCAACGTTGTGGTGATGCAACAATCTTCGCAGGTACTTTTCTGTTCGTATTCTGATGTACATATATTTGTCTCGAAGTGACAAATGCTTCAATTTGACACATTATGTTTCTTTAATGTGTACAGACGGTTGGTATTCGTTGCCAACCCTTTGCACGAGAAAAGCCTCACAAGCATCTTTTTTCCCCATGTGTTACACTTCTATTTTTTAATCTCGGACAAATGCTGTATCTAGCCTGGAGGATGCGCGATACCTTCTTGTTACGTGATTGCTTCCATTGACTACTGGTGTGGGCAT